>JBBPMY010000014.1:0-64860 GCA_038090615.1 Phylloporus gajari | reverse complement strand
CTCACCATCACCATCCCTGTCTGAAACACAGACCAAACCCAGAACAAAGGAGGAGCCATCCACTTCACCATCATCCTCTTTGTTAACATCAAAGGGATCACCCATTGTGTCCTCCTTCATGTCATGAGCTGTAGACATGAGGACATCATCCTAGGACTTCCCTGGCTTCACCATGCCAACCCTACTATTGATTGGGAAACCCATACCCTCTCTATCTCTGAGACCACCAACCAATCAAAAGATCTCTACACCAATTTTATGTCAGACACAGACTAACACAACTCTTATTTCATATAACCCAGAGTATCCCATTCCATTTCAGATCATCATAATATCTTAGCCATCTATGACTTCCAGCTATTCCAATTCCTCAGTTACAAAAAGGAATCTACTTACATAGAAAGAGCTCTGGACAATAGAGTAATCCACCAAATCATCCAAGGGGATGTCAAATGTTTTCTAGTCAACTTCTTTGTGGTCACCAAACTCACAACTGTTATAGAACTTGCCATGGCTGCTGAAGCAGCCAAACCCAAAGTAGTTCTTCCCCTAGAATATGTCAATTTTTTCTAAGTATTCTCCAAAGAAGCTATAGACCATGTCCTCTCTAGCCACCTCTATGACCATGAAATCAATCTTAAAGGCAACTTCTCCCCCAAAATTGGCAAACTCTACCCTTTGGCCCCAGATGAGAAGAAAGCTATAGATGAGTTCATTTATGAAAATCTCACCTCAGGGAAAATCTGTCCCTCCAGTTCTCCTCAAGTGTCCCCTTTCTTCTTTGTTAAAAAGAAAGATGGTAAACTTTACCCCTGTCAAGATTACCACTATCTCAATGAACACACTGTTCACAATGCCTACCCTCTTCTCCTCATCTCAGACCTTATCAATAAACTCTATGATGCCTGCATCTTCACCAAATTCAACATTCATTGGGGGTACAACAATGTCTGCATCAAAGATAGACATCAATGGAAAGCTGCCTTCATCACCCACCAAGGTCTCTTTGAACCAACAGTCATGTTCTTTGGAATGTGCAACTCCCCCACCACCTTCCAGTGATTCATAAACAACTTCTTCCAAGATATGATCACCCAAGGATGGCTTGTCATCTACATGGATGACCTCTTTATTCTCTCCTCAGATGAAGCCATGGACACAGAACAGACAAAACAAGTCCTCTAATGAATGACCAAACTCAACTTTCATCTCAAACTGGAGAAATGCCAGTTCACCTCCACTGAAGTCAAATATCTAGATATGATTATTGAACTAGGTCAACTTGCTATGGACCTAGTGAAACTTAATGGGATTGCCAAATGGCCTACCTCATCTAAACCCAAAGATGTTTGATCATTCCTTGGTTTTGTCAACTTCTACTGTCACTTTATCCCTGACTATTCCACTGTCACTTGTCCCCTCCTTGATCTCACCAAGAAAGATCATTGCTGAGAGTGGACTTCTAACTGTGGGGTCTCTTTTCAATCACTAAAGACACACTTTCTCACTCATTCTGTCCTTCAACTCCCAGATCCTGCTAAACCCTTTGCCATTGCCATCAAAACTTCCAAATATGTCTCAGAAGGAATCCTTCTTCAAACTGACACCAACAGAGAATGGCACCCCTGTTCCTATCTCTCTCAAATGTTTAGTGATGCTGAACAGAGCTATGACATATATGATCAAGAACTCCTGGCAGTTATACAAGGACTCAAAGCATGGCACCATTACCTTCATGGCTCCCCCCACCACATATAAGTCTTCATCAACCACAAAAATCTCCTCTACTTTAAGAAAGCCTATAACCTCAATCACTGACAAGTGTGCTGGATGCTTGACCTACAGGACTTCAACCTCCACCTTGTTCACATCCCATGCAAACTCCTAGTGAGGCCAGATACCCTCTCTCATTGACCAGACCTTGTTCCCTTCTCTGACAATGACAACAAAGTTATAATCCTATTACCCCCTTTTTTATTTGTCAACCTCATTGATAGCACCCTCCACATCCATATCACCTCTGCTTCTGCCTCTGACCCCTTGATGCTCCAACACCTCCAGCTCACTGATACCTTGTCCCCTGCCCATTTCTGCTCTCAACTCTCTGATTGACAGATCATTAATAATGTTCTCACCTACAAAGGACATGTCTACATCCCTTCTGACAACTCCCTCTATTGCTCCATCTTTGCATGATGTTATGACCATGACTCTGCTGGCCATCCCAGCTAACTTAAAACATGCTAACTCATCTTCACTAAATTCTGGTGGCCTGACCTCACCCATTATATGCACAAGTATGTGGAAGGTTACAGGGTGTGTCAACAAAACAAAATCAATACACACCTAACTGTCCTGCCACTCACTCCTATTTGTGCTGCCAGCACCTGCTCCTTCCAATCTATCTCCTGTGACCTTATTGTCAGCCTTCTCCTTTCCAATGGCTTTAACTCTGTGCTGGTTGTGATAGACCACACCTACAAGGGGGGTATTTTCATTCCAATCAAAGACACAGTCACCACTGAAGGCATTGCTGAACTTTTCCTCCATCATGTCTATAAATGATTTGGACTGTATGACAAAATCATCTCTGACTGTGACTCCCAATTTGCCTCTGCCTTTGCCAAGGAACTTTGTTACACTTGATCTAGGTAGGACAAAGTGTATTCTCAGGAAAGCTTAAAGACTAAGTATCAAGTAGTGGGTCATTGCTTGGGTCCATACATATGTCTATAGGTTGTACAGACTTGTCTACCAAGTAATAGACTTAGATCTTTAAACTGATGCCAAAAGGCAACAGGGATGAGAGATTCTAAAGATGAGGACAAGCTACCTGTTCTGAGCACAGATAGAGGCTCCTAAAGACTCAAGGGGTGAAGAGAGGAAAAGGTATATTGCTAGTCTAGAGGTACAGGTGGTTACTCTGAGGAGAACTAGCTTGAAAAAAGAAGGGAAATGAAAAGAGAGAAAATTTATATACCTAAGGTATAGAAACCAACAGAATATGAAAGAACTATGTGTACACAGGATTGGTCACCTGAATGGCTAAATAGAATGTGATGGAATTGCATAGAACATCCTAGAAGATGATGGAAAGAACTATGATTAGATGATGATGATGAGTCATTGGGCCAATGATTAAAGGAAGTAAGTAATTGTAGGAAAAGAAAAAACATCCAGAATATGTGTGACTAAGCAAAGTAAAAAGAAATTGTAATATTACCCCCATATTAGGGTCAAGACAGTGATGAAGACCTCAGAGATCTAAAAAGATTCCATCAGGAGACCCTGTGACATTAGTATCAGTGGTGGCATTGTAGTCCTCTTTGTAGGGAGTGGAAGGAGAACACCATAGGTGTTCTACTAAAGGTTGAGGATGAGGTGAGCCTCTAGTGGAGTGCATGCAGTTAGTGGTGGTCCTGTGACAATGAGAGGAAGAGGAAGAACTAGGTGGAGAATTAGAGGGTACTCTATCCAAGGAGCAGCAACAAAGGGGACAATGAGCAGTGGTGTGATGGGGACAGAATTTGTGGCAAAACCCACATTGGTAGTCTGGACAGTCCACCTTCTTGTAGCCCAGATGCTGACAGCAGTAGCATACTTCATACATGTGGGGGTGGTTGTATGGGAGATGTTCTTCACTATTGTGGCTAGTCCACCAGTTTTCCTCTTATTGGAGGATATGTTCTTCATCAAATCCAAGTGGAGAGAAGGAGGCTGAGGGAGTGGACAGAGTACAGACTGCAGGGGTGCTACAGGTGGGGAGGAGGGTGATGTGGGCTTGTTGTTGCTCTGTGAGTTCTCAGAGGTATCATTTGAGGTTGTGGAGGAAGATCAGTGTATCTAGCTGATGCATGGTCTTGAGGGTATTGTGGCATATGGGAGCTTAGATGGCAGGAGGTTGAATGTTATCTAAGGAAAAGAAGGCTCTGTAGAGGAGGAGAAGGGGAGAGTCCACATTTAAATGGGCATAGATGGGGACCACAAGATGGTCACAAGAGAGATATCAGAGGAGTTCCTCCATTTATTTGTGATAAAGAGGTTTCTTGAGTCACTCTCCTGCAAGGGGAATGTCTAGAGCCTGAACAGCAAGGTAAAGGGTTGGTTGCCAAGCTGGTTCATTCCAACTGGCCTCAATGATGACATTAGAGGGAGGTTCATGTGATGGAGGGAAAGGCTTTGGGGTGATATCTTTTGTAGTTGTTGAGAGTGGCCTTTGAATGTTTGAGGTCCTGCTTAGATTGTCATGAGTCTTCCTTGGCTGTGTAATCTTTCTATCAGATCAGGTATTGCTGTGATGACTGGTTGTCATGATGCCTTAATATCCACTCAATTTCATATTCTTCTTTGCCTTCTATAAGTTTCAGGGGTGGAGCTGAGTAGTTTGGACCATGTATGTCATTTTTGTAATAGGGTGTGAGAAGAGAGGTGTGGAAAACAGGGTGGATTTTCCAGATACTGGGAATGTAGAGTTGATAAGAGAACAGGAATAGTATCTTAGTGATGACAAAGGGTCCTTCTTGTTTAGGCACAAGCTTCAGATTGGTTGGTTGTTTTAAGTTCCATACTTCTAGCTACACCTCATCTCCTTTGAGAAAAGGGATGAGCTTCTGATGAGTGCAGGATGCCATGACTTGTCTGGTGAGTTCATGGGTGGTGAGGGCTTCATCTCATACAGTGACAAGGGTCTTGAGACATTATTCTTTTGTAGGAATATGAGATTCTAGGAGGATAGTGGGTAGGGCATAGGGTTCATAACCTATCATAAGGTAAAAGAGAGATCAACCAGTGGTGGAATGAGGGTGGTGATTGTAGGTGAACTCAGCATGGGAGAGCTTCTATGACCAAGAAGTGGGGTTGGCATTATAGAAGATGCAGAGGTAAGTTTGAGTTCTTGATTTACTTGTTCAGTTTCACTATCAGTCTAAGGGTGATAGACAGTGGAAAGGGTGAGGTTGTAGTTGAGAAGTTTGTCAAGTTTTTTGGTGAAGGTGGAGGTGGATTGAGGACCACAATCAGAGATGATTTTGTTGTAGAGTCCAAATCATTTGTAGATGTGGTGGAGAGAAAGTTTGGTGATACCTTCAGTGGTGACTGTGTCCTTGGTTGAGATAAAAATACCCCCCTTGTAGGTGGGGTCTACCACAACCAGCACAGAATTAAAGCCATTATAAAGGGGAAGACCAATGATGAGGTCACAGAAGATAGATTGGAAGGGGTGGGTGCTAGTGGTATGAATAGGAGTGAGTGGCAGGATGGTTGGATGTGTATTGACTTTGTTTATTGGTACACCCCACAACCTTCCACATACTTGCACACATAATGGGTGAGGCCAGGCCACCAGAATTCAGTGGAGATAAGTTGGCATGTTTTAAAGTAGCCTGGATGGCCAGCAGAGTCATGGTCATGACATTATGCAAGGATGGAGTGACAGAAGGAGTCATCAGGAGGGATGTAGATACATCTATTGTAGGTGAGAACATTGTTGGTGATCTGTCAATCAAAGAGTTGGGAGTGGAGATGGGTAGAGGACAAGATATCAGTGAGCTGAAGGTGTTGGAGCATCAAAGGGTCTGAGACAGAAGTGGAGGAGATATGGGTGTGGAGGATGCTGTTGATGAAGTTAACAAATAAGGAAGGGAGTAATAGGATTATACCTTCATTGTCATTGTCAGAGGAGGGAATAAGGTCTGGTTAACAAGAGAGGGTGTCCAGCCCTGCAGGAGCTTGCCTGGGATGTGAACAAGATGGAGGTCAAAGTTCTATAGGTCTAACATCCAGTGTGCTTGTTAGTGATTGAGATTATGGGCTTCCTTAAAGTAGAGGAGGTTTTTTTGGTCAGTGAAGAGCTGTATGCAGTAGGGGGAGCTATAAAGGTAATGGTACCATACTTTGAGTCCTTGTATGACTGCTAGGAGTTCATAGTTTCATTTGGTGTTACCAAATGTCTGAGAGAGATAGGAACAGGGGTGCCATTCTCTATTGGTGTTAGTTTGAAGAAGGATTCCTCCTGAGGCATATTTGAAAGTGTTGGTGGCAATGGCAATGGGTTTAGTAGGATCCAGGAGTTGAAGGATGGGGCAAGTAAGGAAGAGTTTCTTTAGTGATTGAAAAGAGATCTCACAGTTAAGAGTCCACTCCCAGCAATGGTCCTTTTTAGTGAGATCAAGGAGGGGATGAGCAACAGTGGAATAGTCAGGGATGAAGCAATGGTAGAAGTTGGCAAAATCAAGGAATGATCAAACATTTTTAAGCTTGGAAAGGGTAGGCCATTTGACAATCCCATCAAGTTTCACCAGGTCTATGGCAAGTTGACCTGGTTTAACAATCATACCCAGGTATTCAACTTCAGTGGAGGTGAACTGGCATTTCTCCAGCTTGAGATAAATATCAAGTTCAGTCATTCATTGGAGGACTTGTTCCATCTGTTCCATGTGCATGGCTTCATTGGGGGAGAAGATGAAAAGGTCATTCATGTAGATGACAAGCCATCCTTCAGCAATCATATCTTGAAAGGAGTCATTCATAAACCATTGAAATGTGGTAGGGGAGTTGCACATTCCAAAGAACATGACTGTTTGTTCAAAGAGACCTTGATGAGTGATGAAGGCAGCTTTTCATTGATTTCTATCCTTGATGTATATATTGTTGTACCCCTAATAAATGTCAAATTTGATGAAGACACAGACATCACAAAGTTTATCAATGAGGTCCAAGATGAGGGGAAGAAGGTAGGCACTATGAACAGTGTGTTCATTAAGATAGCAGTAATCTTGGTAGTGGCAAAGTTTACCATCTTTCTTCTTAACAAAGAAGAAAGGGGATGCTTGGAGAGAGCTGGAGGGGCAGATTTTTCCTGAGGCAAGATTTTCATTGATGAATTCATTCACAGCTTTCTTCTCATCTAGGGACAAGAGGTAGAGTTTGCTGATATTGGGGGAAAAGTTGCCTTTGAGATTGATTTTATGGTTGTAGGGGCAGCTAGGAGGGATGTGGTCCATAACCTCTTTGGAAAACACTTGGGCAAAATTGGTGTATTCCAGGGGAAGGGTAACTTTGGGTTTGACCAGTTCAGTGGCCATGACTAATTCCATGATGGTCATAAGCTTAGTGACTACAGGAGAATTGACTAGGAAGTGTTTGACATCTTCTTGGATGATTCAATGGATTACCCTATTGTCCAGGGCTCATTTGATATAGGTGGATTCTTCTTTGTAGTTGAGGAACTGGAAGAGTTGGGAGTTGTAGATAGCTGAGACATTGTGGTGGTTTGGGATAGGCCAAGATACTCCTGGGCATACAAAGTAGGAGTTGTGTTGATCTGTATTGGACACAAAGTCAGCATAGAGGTCTTTTGACTGGTCAGTGGTTTCAGAGATAGAGAGAGTGCAAGTTTCCCAGTCAACAATGGAATTGGCATAGTGAAGCCAGGGAAGTCCTAGGATGATGTCTTTATGTCCACAGCTCATGACATGGAGGAGGGCATGATGGGCAATTCCTTCAATGTTAACAAAGAGGGTGGTGGTGAAATGGATAGCCCCTCCTTTGTTCTGAGTTTGGTCTGCATTTTGAACAGGGATAGGAGTAGCAAGTTTCATAGTAGGGAGTTTGTGCTTCCACACAAACTGCTAGTCAATGCAAGAGATATCTGCACTGCTGTCAATGAAGGCTCAGGTATCAACAGTTTTCATAGTGTGTAAGAGAACTATGAGTTGAACAGGGATTTGCATAGATTTCATAGTTCTGGGTATAGTTACATTGACTTGAACACACATACTGGGAGAGGAGGTAGCTAGCATTGATCTAGTCCTCTGTTTTAAAAATCCTTTCCTATGGTAAAGGAAATGTGAGCAACCTTTTCTTCATTGTCATCCTCCACTTCCTTGAGACAGGAAAGATCCTCTTTTTCAATTTTCTTGACACAGGGGCAGAGAGGAAGTGGTTTGTCATTTGGGAATTTCTTACATTCCCACCCCATATGTCCCTTCTCCCTACAATGGAGACATCTTCCTCCAGCAATACACTTCTTGTGTTCTTTGGAAATGAGCTTGTTGATGTGTACAGCATTGACATCTATAGCATTCAGGTCTTGTTTAGGGTTTGGAGAAGTGAAGAACTAGTATATATGGTGGGAGGAGGAAGTTCATCAACTGGAGATTTTGCAGGCTCATTTGTTCTGAGTGTTGAACATGGAGACTTTACTCATCCATGCTTCAAGAGTTTCAGTGATAGTCTCCATATTGAAGGCTTATCTCATGAGGAAGTTGGGGATTCCAACAGAGTAGTATCCAATCAGAACATTTTGATCAGTGATACCAGTGAGGGTAGATTTGTTGAGAAATTTGGCATGGTATTCTGTGAGAGAGGGTTTATATTTCCCTTCTTTCTGAGTCATGTGATTATTGGCAAGTCAAGAGATGGCTGCTCCAATAGTGTTGTGTTATGTTACACTTGGTCTGGGTAGGGCAAAGCATAGCCTCAGAAAACAATGGACTAGAGTTAAGACTTGAAACTAGGTGATAACAATTGGCTAGGATAGAGTCATGGGACTATACACCTATGGGTCATATAGAGTCTGTAGACACTGACTAGGTGACTAGGACTTTCAAAGGTGCCAGAAGATGGGTAGTTGACTGGGTCTTAGGGTGACTGAAAGGCTAGTGATCAATCAGGTTGAGGTGTTGTTTACAAGATGGTGAACTGAACACCCAGGGATGAGGTACTGTTACGCTTGTACTGGGTAGGTCCAAGTCGTAGCCTCAAAGAACAGCAAGTTCGAGGATTCAAGTGAAGCGAGAAGTCAAGTCAGACAAACTGAGATGACGAGGTCCACAAATCAGGTATGATTGAGGAGATCTAGCTTAGAGAATACAAGTACGCTACTGATGGTTTATATACCCTTGAGGTGGGATGAGAAAAGCAGAAGGGGAACTCCTTGGGCGACCATCAGTACAGCAAAGCACAGTCCGCAGTAAGAACAGGAATCCGCAGTAAGGGGGTTCCACAGTATCAAATGATGAAGGTGAAACATAATGGCTATGAGGGATAGATGCGATGACAAGGGATGAGTCAGAGTATCTAGGTCATCGTGAAGAGAAATGCTGTCCGTCATGTGAGAATATACATCCAATAGAAGAAAAAGAACAACGCAATGAATACGATTGGGAGAAAACGAAGGGTAGCCCGCCCACAGATCAAGGCGAGTTGTAACATTACCTCCCGTCTATCCCGAAGACTACCAGGTCTTTGACCATTGACTTGGTCGTTAAGGCGGTCTAGTCAGTCCTGGGTAGGAGATCCCGTTTCGTTTGCTCGGCCGGCGTCATCCGCAATCTCTCCATTGCTAGAATCGTGCAGAGCCAAGTCCTCCACTTGCTGCTCCAAGTCATAAAGGTAGATACCTTCGTCGTCGGTCTGGGTACAGTGTGGAGAGTCCAGGATGATATGTACGACACGAGGTGTGGGTTGGATGGTGGGAGTGGAGGGATAGTCGCTAGGAGTAGGAGAGGTGGATCGATCAACAATGTGAGCTGGGGGAGGTAGTACAGGAAGGGGAGGAGGAGACAAACGATACTCCCGGTGGTGTTCTCGGACAAAGTCGATGACCGATTGGAAATTTAGGTCATAAAGGGCGTTCAGGAGATCCCTTTTTTGTGTCTGGAGAGCGTGTCTGGCGAGGGTCAGGTCAAATCGTCCAGCGACCTGAGTGGGGAGTAGATTGGATAGCGCTACGTTCATCTGGAAAGAGTGAACAAGGAGATGGAATAAAGACTGTTCGTTGAGGAGATGAGAAAAGGGTTCTGCATAGGATCTATCGCGAAGGAAGTGGTCGATGTGGATATAATCGAGTTCGGAAGACTCTCGACGGTGAAAGACGTGAGTGGGGAGCATGGCAAGGTGGCGAGCGGTGGAGGAGGTTTCGATCTGGGACAGTTCAATGGCCATTGCAGAGACGTTTGGCAGTGAGGAGGAAGTGGGTGGAAAGTTGAGCGACTGTGGGCCAGACAGTGGGATATCGACGTTTATAATCCCCGAGGACGTCCTTGGCGTTGGACAGGTTTCGTTCGGGTTCCCAGGAGTTGTCACTAGTCGGATAGCCTTTCCATTTGATCAGGAACTGCCTTCGTGATGGCGGTCCTCTGTGGCGTAACACTGCTTCGACTTCGTTTTGTTCCTCTCCTCCAATCAGATCGGGCAGTGGTGTCGGGAAGTTCTTGCCATGTGTTTCGTTTTCGACATAGGGGGAGAGAAGGGAGGTGTGGAAGACGTTATGGATACGCCATGTCTTTGGAAGTCTCAGTTTATATGTTATTGGGGAGAGTACTTTCGTAATAGTGAATGGTCCCTCTCTCTTGGGCAAGAACTTGGGGTTGGGGGCTGCTCAATTAAGATTCCGTCCTTCTAACCAAACCTTGTCTCCTTTTTCGAAACAGGTAAAGGAGATGTTCCGTCGGTTCTTCATCACCTGTCGCGCCAGATCATGCGCAGCAAGGGCCTCGTTCCTAGCTGCGGTCAGGGTCTTGATCTGGGTCTCTGCAGCAGGAAGATTTGATGCGAGGATGACATCAGGGAGTGCCCTGGGTTCATATCCCATCATGAGGAAGAAGGGTGATTGATTGGTGACGGAATGAGGTCGATGATTATGGGTGAACTCGGCGAGGGTAATGGACTCGGCCCAGGTTTCGGGTCGGCCTCCACAATAGATCCGCAGGTAGGTCTCTATTTCCTGATTGACTCGTTCCGTTTCTCCATTGGTCTGTGGGTGGTATGCAGTGGAAAGAGAAAGATCATAATGTAAAAGTCATCCAAGTTCTTTAGCAAATGAAGATGCAAATTGGGGTCCTCTGTCAGAAATGATTTTATCGTAAAGTCCAAATCGTTTAAATACTTTTTTGAAGAAGAGGATAGCAATGCCTTCAGCAGTAACAGTTTTCGTAGTAGGGCAGAGAATCACCCCCTTTGTAAGCCCATGGTCGACCATGACCAAAAGAGAGTCAAAGCCAGAGGAAAGAGGTAGGTCCGTAATAAGATCACAAGAAATTTGTTGGAAAGGTCGAGAAGCAGAGGAAGGAATAGGAAGCAAAGGAGGGGTGGTCGGGTGCATACGTACTTTATTTTGTTGACAAATGGCACAACCGTCGACGTAAGAACGTACAAAAGAAGCGAGGCCGGGCCACCAGAATTCAGAAGAAACAAGTTGGCGGGTTTTAAGAATACCCAGGTGGCCAGCAGAAGGGTGGTCGTGATGTTGTGCAACAACCTGTCGGCAGAGGTCAGTATCGTTGGGCATGTAGATCCTATCCTGAAAGGAGAGAATCTTTCCATCAAACTTCCAGTCCAAAAGTCGAGAACGGAACCTGGCGGGGAGATTCTCCATAGTCTGTAGAGAGTCAAGGATTAGTGGGTCGGAGGTGGAGGAGGAAGACAGCTTCTCGTGAAGCGCAGTGTCAATGAGGGATACAAAGAGGTCCAGGGGAAGGAGAATGGCGTGATCGTTGTCACCCTTAGCGTCGGATGAAAGGAGGTCGGGTCGACAGGAGAGGGCATCCGGGGCCGATAGGGATGATCTGGGGACATGGTGGATCTTGAGGTTGTAGTCCTGGATGTCAAGGAGCCACCGTGCTTGCCGTCTGTTCAGTTTCCTGGGTTCCTTAAAATAAGTCAGGTTTTTATGGTCAGTGACAACAAGAACCGGGAAAGGGGAGCCCCGCAAATAGTGTTGCCAGGTCTTAAGGGCGTGGATTACGGCAAGGAGTTCTCTGTCATAGATGTCATAGTTCCGTTCGGCAGAAGAGAAGGTTTGAGAAATATAACCACAAGGGTGCCAGTCACTGTTTTCATCTTGTTGTAGCAGTAGACCCCCGGAGGCGTCTCTGGACGCGTCAGTTGCGACCGCAAATTGTCTGGAGGTATCAGGGATTTGAAGGACTGGCTCGGAGAGAAAGATACTTTTCAGGGTGGAGAAGGCAGAGTCACAGTCATCAGACCATTTCCACGGCATGTCCTTCTTTGTGAGATCCAGGAGGGGTCTGGCAATATCCGAATATTTAGGGACGAACCGCCTGTAAAAATTAGCAAATCCAAGAAAGGAGCGAACATCTTTAACTTTTGCAGGGGTAGGCCAGTCTGTGATTCCTTTAAGCTTTACGGGATCCATCGCCAATTGTCCCGGCTGGGCAATCATGCCGAGGAATTCGACTTGATTGACGTCGAACTTACACTTTTCCAATTTGAGATGAAGGTCAAGTTCCTTCATTCGTTGGAGAACCCATTTGGTTCGTTCTTCGTGGGTTTTCTGGTCTGGGGAGAAAATGAGCAGGTCGTCCATGTAAATCACCAACCATCCTTCTGCGATCATATCCCGGAATGAGTCATTCATGAACCGCTGGAAGGTTGGTGGCGAATTGGTAAGCCCGAAGAACATTACGGTTGGTTCGAAGAGTCCACAATGGGTGATGAAGGCAGCCTTCCATTGGTCGCCGTCTTTGATCCTTACGTTGTTGTATCCCCACCTTACATCGAATTTGGTGAAGATTTTTGCTCCACGTAACTTATCTGTCAAATCGGAGATTAGGGGGAGGGGGTAAGCATCCCTTACAGTATGTTCATTAAGGTACCGGTAGTCTTGACATGGTCGGAGGCCTCCGTCCTTCTTTTTGACAAAGAAGAAGGGTGAGGCCTGAGGGGAGTTGGATGGTCGGATCTTTCCGGATTGTAGATTCTTGTCGATAAAGTTGTCCGCCGTAGTTCGTTCATCGGGAGATAGGGGATAAATCTTCGATACTTTTGGGACGAACGTGTCATCTAGGTTGATCGGATGATCATATGGTCTGGAGGGAGGGACATGGTCAGTTGCTTCTTTAGTAAAAACTTCCCTATACGCCTCGTATTGTGGTGGGAGTTCAACCACCACCTTGTCCGTGTCCATAGCTAGTTGGGTGGATGTTGTCGTCTTTCTTACGATTCGTTCTAATCGTAGAGTAGTTGGAGCATTGGGGAAATATCTGGTGGCAGATTTTTGGATCCTGTTGATGGCGTAAGTATAATAGGCGCGTTTAGTGTACCTTTCGGCCGTCTCATAATTGATGTAGTTTATTACCGCCTCCTGTTCTTCTTCTTCAGCAAAGTAGTGCTTCATCGGCGGCGGGGGTGGTTTTCCTTTTGAGAGATATGAGGCGCAAGATCCTTGGTGTGCTAAATAGAGGTCTAAGGATCTATCCTTCCTTGAGTCGATCTCGACCGTTCGTTTTTTCCAGTCTATCTTTGGCTGGGTCGCTTCAAACCAAGGCATACCCAAGATGACGTTTTCCCTTCCACATTGCATTACGTGGAATGTCACCTTCTGGGAAGTAGAGCCTATTTGGATGTATAAGGTGGTCGTGAAGCATATGGGTCCTTGTTTGTTCATGGAGTGGTCGGCGTTTCGGACAGTAATGGGGTTGGTAAGTTGAGAAGTCGGGAGCTTGTGTTTTTGTACGAAGTCCCAATCAATGCATGAAATATCTGCTCCAGAATCAATGAGGGCGGCAGTGTCGATGGTTTTCAGGGTGGCTCCTGCTTCAATTACTCGGATGGGAAGGGTGAGGGCACGAGTAGCATTCTTGGCAATAATTACAGGAGCACACTGTACAGAGGGAGGAACTGACATCGACTCCAGTCCTCCGTCTAAAAATCTGCTTGATTGTCCTTGAGGATCCTAGAGAGAAAGGCAGCATCATCTTCGTCTTGAACTTCTTCTATCTTTGCTACTCCCTCTTCTTTTCCTACCGCTTTTACCTTTCGCTCCTCCGTTTTCTTCACCAGTCCTGGGTGGCTAGGACAGTCCCTGGCAAGGCCAGGCTTACCACATTTAAAACACAGCCCTTTCTTCATCCTCTCCTCCCATTCCGAGGGGGAGAGTCGTACAGCGTCGACATCCATTGTGTTCGGGTCTCATACCTTTGGTGTAGCTGTATATCTAGCGTGGGTTTGCGGTGAGGGATGGTTACCTCCGGTTCGGGATATAATAGTTCGAGATCGGTTCCAGTTATTGTGCAAGAGTTCCACTTTCTTGCACCAATCGTCGAGCGTAGTAGGGACGGTTTCAGATTGATAAATGCGTCACATAAGGGCAGGTTGAAGGCCCTCCGTGAAGAGCCTACAGAGGACCATCTGATCGCTAAGTCCAGCCCGTGTCGCCAATGAGCGGAAAGTGGCGATGTAACTGAGGACGTCCTCCTTCTTTTGTGCCAGTCCTTGAAGCTGGTGAAGTGCGTCGCCTTTGATGTCTGTGGTCTGAAACATACTGTCAAGTGTCTTAAGAAAGTCCTGCCAAGTCCCGAAGGATTGGTTCTTCATCGCCGTCTCGATAAAGGAAGAGGCCCATTCGAGGGCGACTCCCTTTTTACAGTATGAGAGTGTCAACGCGATTTTCTTCTCATCATCGGAGTAAATATGTCCGTTGATCATGAGATAGAGGAGTACGGAGTTCATCCAAGGGCGAAACTTGGTTTCGGTTCCGTCAAAGTCATCTGGTTTAGCTAGGGAGAGCTCCTTCCCAGGGGATGTCACAATGGTCAGTTGAGAAGTGGTTTGAGGAGGGACGGTGGTCGATGGGTTGGCAGATTGGGAGGGAGGAGCTACTCCAGTCATAGGGTTGGTTCCGGACGGTCCAGACATAGTGGTAGGCGGTGGTGCGGAAGGTGATGGCGTTCTTGGTGGTGTGGAGAAGAGAGGGTTTCAAGAGAGAGATGGTCTGGAGGTCTTTGGTCCTTTCTGGTGGGGGTTGGCCCACGGTGGATTCGGATTCGGGTTCGAAATCTTGGTGATCCTTGCAGGGGCAAGGGTTCAGATAGAAAGCTAGATCTTTTGTTACGCTTGTACTGGGTAGGTCCAAGTCGTAGCCTCAAAGAACAGCGAGTTCAAGGATTCAAGTGAAGCGAGAAGTCAAGTCAGACAAACTGAGATGACGAGGTCCACAAATCAGGTATGATTGAGGAGATCTAGCTTAGAGAATACAAGTACGCTACTGATGGTTTATATACCCTTGAGGTGGGATGAGAAAAGCAGAAGGGGAACTCCTTGGGCGACCATCAGTACAGCAAAGCACAGTCCGCAGTAAGAACAGGAATCCGCAGTAAAGGGGTTCCGCAGTATCAAATGATGAAGGTGAAACATAATGGCTATGAGGGATAGATGCGATGACAAGGGATGAGTCAGAGTATCTAGGTCATCGTGAAGAGAAATGCTGTCCGTCATGTGAGAATATACATCCAATAGAAGAAAAAGAACAACGCAATGAATACAATTGGGAGAAAACGAAGGGTAGCCTGCCCACAGATCAAGGCAAGTTGTAACAGGTACTATTTACAAGATGGTGAATTTGGTACCTGGAGACTAGAGGTATGAAGGACAAACTACCCATTCAGAGCATGGGCAGAGGCTTAAAGAGACAAGGAGCAATAGGAGGAAGGATCAATGGATTGCTAGTCTAGAGGTACAAGCAGTAACTCTGAGGAGAACTAGCTTAAAGAAAAGAGAAGGAAGAGGAAGATGAAGGTTTATATATCTAGGGTATAGAAACTGACAGAATATGAGAGAATTAAAAGTACACAGGATCAGTCAGCAAGATGACAAAATGGAATATGATGGAATTGCATGGAATGTCCAAGAAGATGATGAAATGAGCTATGATTAGGAATGATGATGAGTTGTTGGACCAATGATTAAAAGGGAGTGAGTAATTGTAGAGAAAAGAAATAATGTCCAGAACTTGTATGACTAAGCAAAGGAAAAAGAAATCATAATTTGTTGTTTGAATGAAGTATAGAACTTCTTGGAAAAGTATTTTACAGTTCCAAGATTGGGGTTGTCCATCTTTACTACTTTGGCATGAAAGTTGGTTGTCCAGGTCAGGGTAGCTCCTTTGGTCATATAGGAGAGAGTGAAGACAGTCTTCTTCTCATCTGTGTTGTAGACATCCTTGTTGACAAGGAGATAAAAAGTAATCAAGTCAAGCCACTGTCTGGCTTTTAGGAAGTTGTCATTGAAGTGTTCAGGTGGGGCAAGATAGAGTTCTATGAGTCTGTTCGACATGATGGGAGGTGGTTCTATGACAGCAGGTTCTGGATCTGGTTCTTCATACTCATTGTTGAAGGATTCATCAGTTTTGGAGATTCCTACAATAGTAGGTTCAGAGGGGAGTTCTAGAGTTTGATCAAGGTGATCAGTGAGTTATTCAATGTATTCAGCTTCCTCAGTGGAGGAAACAGGGATATCTGTGGGTAAATTGAGGAGTCAGATGGTCTCAGGTGAGAGTTCAAGCTTAGCTGATGGCAAGGTGTCTGAGGATTCTCCTGACTTGTGTTGAGGAGTTCTGTGGAGGCCCCATGTGGGTCAACTAAGAGTTTGAGAAATGGTGGGCAAGCTATATGAAAGTAGTCACTTTGAGGGAAGCTAGTTCTTTTGTTATGCTTGGTCTGGGTAGAGCAAAGTGTATCCTCAGGAAAGCCTGCAGACTAAGTATCAAGCAGTGGGTCATTGCTTGGGTCTATACATATGCCTATAGGTTGTACAGACTTGGCTACCAAGTGATAGACTTGGATCTTTAAACAGATGCCAAAAGGCAACAGAGATAAGAGATTCTAAAGATGAGGACAAGCTACCTGTTCTGAGCACAGATAGAGGCTTCTAAAGACTCAAGGGGTGAAGAGAGGAAAAGGTATATTGCTAGTCTAGAGGTACAGGTGGTAACTCTGAGGAGAACTAGCCCAAAGAAAAGAAGGGAAATGAAAAGAGAGAAGGTTTATATACCTAAGGTATAGAAACCAATAGAATATGAAAGAATTATATGTACACAGGATCAGTCATCTGGATGACTAAATGGAATATGATGGAATCACATAGAATGTTCTAGATGATGATGAGTCATTGGGCCAATGACTAAAAGAAGTGAGTAACCATAGGAAAAGACAAAGCATCCAGAATATACATGACTAAGTAAAGTAAAAAGAAATTGTAACAAATTTGATAAACTCCTTAACCATGACCTTATTCTCTCTACCACCTACCATTCTCAGATCAATGGTGAAACCAAATGAGTAAATCAAGAACTTGAGACCTATCTCTGCATCTTCTATTGTGCCAACCCCACTTCTTGGTCACAGAAGCTCTCCCACATCAAGTTCATCCATAATCACTGCTCTCATTCCATCACTAGTCAATCTCCATTCTACCTTGTGATGAGTTACAAACCTCATGCCCTACCCATCATCCTCCTAGAGTCCTATATTCTCACAGTAGAACAACATCTTAAAACCCTTGCTGCTGCATAAGATGAAGCCCTTGCCACCCATAAATTTACTAGACAGATCATAACATCCTGTACTCATCAGAAGTTCACCCCTTTCTCCAAGGAAGATAGGGTATAGCTAGAAGCAAGGAACTTGAAGTGTCTAACCAATCCAAAGTTCACACCCAAGCAAGAAGACCCCTTTGTCATTACTGAGGTACTATCTCCATGCTTCTACCAACTCCTGTACCTGAAAGATTCACCCTATCTTCAATGCCTCCCTCCTATTATGAAAATGACATACATGGTCCAAACCACCCAGCTCCACCCCTAGATCTTATAGAGGGCAAAGAAGAATACAAAATTGAGCAGATATTAAGACATCATGGCAACTGGTTGTCATAGTAATACCTGATCTGATAGAAAGGTTATACAGCTGAGGAAGACTCATGGCAATTCAAGTGGGACCTCAAATATTCAAAGGCCATTCTCAACAACTACAAAAGACATCACCTCAAAGTCTTTCCCTCCATTGCATGAACCACCACTTCTATCCCATCATCACTACTGCCAAACCCACCTCCACAATACCTATCAAACTCTACTCTGATGAAGAACTTGACCAAGTCACTTCTCTCTGCACTGTCCACTTTGCACCTGGTGTCTCTTCTTTCCCTGCTACCTCTGTCACTATCCTCTCTGAGATCACTCCTCTCTCTGATGTCATTGCCAAAGCCAGCTGGAACAAACCACCTTGGGAACCAACCCCTTACCCTGTTGTCCAAGCTCTCAACATTCCCTTTGCTAGGGAATGACTCAAGGAACCTCTTTATTGTGATTAGAAGGAGGAACTCCTCTGCTACCTTTCCTGTGACCACTATGCAGTCCCCATCCATGCCTACTTGAATGTGGCTTCCCCCCTCCTTCTTCTTTACAGAGTCTTCTTTTCTCTAGACAACATCCAACCTCCTACAGCTCCCACTCCTGCACACCACAACATTCTCAAGACCATGTATCAACTAGACATGCTGACCTTCCTCCACAACCTCAAACAGTACCTCCAGGAACTTGTGGAGCAACAACAAGCCCATATTGCCCTTCTCCCCACCTACAGTACCCCCAAAGTCCATACCTCCTCCGTCTCTCAGCCTCCTCCTCTCCACTTGGATCCAATGAGGAATGTGTCCTCTAACAAGAGGAAAACTGGTGGACTGGCCACAATGGTGAAGAACCTCTTCTATACAACCACCCCCACATGTATGAAGTATGTTACTGTTGCCAATGTCTAGATCACAAGAAGGTAGACTGCCAAGACTACCAATGTGTGTTTTGCCACAAATTCTGTCCCTGCCACACTACTACTCATTGCCCACTTTGTTGCCACTCCTCAGATAGTGTACCCTCTAATTCCCCACCTAGTTCTTCCTCTTCCTCTTGTCATTGCAGGACCACTACTGACCACATGCACCCCACTAGGGGTCCACCTTGTCCTTGACCTTTGGTAGAACACCTACAGTGTTCTCTTTCTCCTCCCTACAAAGAAGACTACAATGCCACTGCTGATGCCAATATCACATGGTCTCCCAGTGGTGCCTTCTTAGATCTTTAAGGTCTTCATCACTGTCTCAACCTTAATACAGGGATAATGTTATGATTCCTTCTTATCTTGCTTAGTCATGTGTATTCAGGACACTTTTCTTTTTCCTACAGTTACTCACTTCCTCTTAGTCATTGGCCCAATGACTCATCACTCCCTTCCAATCATAGTTCCTTCCATCATCTTCCTAGACATTCCATGTGATTCAATCACATTCTATTTAGTCATTCAGCTGACCAATCCTGTGTACAAATAGTTCTTTCATATTCTGTTGGTTTGTATACCTCAGGTATATAAACCTTCTCTCTTTTCCTTTCCCTTCTTTTCTTTAAGCTAGTTCTCCTTAGAGTTACTGCCTGTATCTCTCAACTAGCAATATATCTTCTCCTCTCCTTGCTTCTTGAGTCTTTAAGAGCTTCTATCCATGCTCTGAATGGGTAGCTTGTTCTCATCTCTAGAATCTCTCATCCCTGTTACCTTTTGGCATCAGTTTAAAGATCCAAGTCTATCACTTGGTAGACAAGACTGTACGACCTATAGGTGTAACTATAGACTCAAGCAATGACCAACTGCTTGGTACTTAGTCTCTAGGCTGTTCTGAGGATACACTTTACCCTACCTAGACCAAGTATAACACTCTGACAGACACATTGTCTTTTTCCTCCCCTGGCAAGGTGGCATTATTACTGGAATGATTGACACACATGCTCACACATTAATGTACAGGACAAGAAAGACATGCCCAGAGAAGACAATGTACAATAGGTGATTGATGATATGTAGGGATATCCTAGTAAGGACATGAAGATCTGTCATGGGGACCTTCTCAGTGCATGGGCAAGTTTGAGACTGCTTATTTTTGCTGGGAGTGATGACAGGATGAAGGGACTGGTACAGAACTATATGGTGCAGGTGTCACCATCTGGTTTGATCACAATTGTAGGGGAAAAGTGGACAACATATCATGTAATTGTGGAGGAAATGGTCAACAAGGCTGTGGAGGTATTTGGTCTGAAGGATAAAGTCAAGGATGGGTGTTGAACAGTGGAACTGAGGCTTAAGGGCAGCAATGGGTGGAGTTGGAACATATTAATAGGACTGATACAACATGTAGGTGTTCTCTTAGTCTTGTGTCCTGCACTGATCTTTTGTTAGTTTAGCTTAGACACAGATGTAGCAAAACAACTCTTGAAGAACTATAGAGATGGTGCCTGGACAGTTTGCACACTTGCTGAACCCATGGGTGATCAATAACCCATGTACAGTGTCCATCTTTCACCAGACTACCCTTATGCTGAAGTTAAAGTCCTCCACACCATGCAACATGAGTATATGTGTATGATGGTAAATGCCCTTGCAGGATACACCTGCCTCACATTCATATACACACATGCTATACTTGCTATGCTCCCATGTGTGATCTCAGAGATCATGAGCAGAGAACTCAAGTAGAGTCATTCCTGCCATCAAGTTTCTGAAGAGGCCTGAATGGTGTCAAGCATATGAAGGTTCAGCAAGATAGAATGCTGCTACACATCATTGTGTTAAGATTGTTGACTGTGGTTGACACTCTCAATGGTTGAAGAACAAAAGTTAATTAGAACTCAGCTGTAGAGTTTGAAATATCTATACTACAGGTATGATTACTTAATCTATCTAATTAGGAGTATGAACTACAATACACTATCTCATTCAACACTCCCCCTTGCTAAGTGGCCAGTTTTCAGGCACATAAGCACTAGAGTATAATAAAGAGTATAATTAGGAAGAATGAGATCTAAAAGATTCTAAGTCCCAGTTCTGATCTGAATTGTTTGAATTTTACATGACCAAGGTTCTTGGTGAACATATCTGCAGGATTAGAGGATCCATCAATGAAAAATATCTCAATGGTGCCATCTTTGACCCAGTCTCTTACAACATGCCATTTGATCTCAACATGTTTATTTTGAGTTTCAGTGACTGGATTGGATGCCATGAATATAGATCCTTGATTATCACCACAGATGGGAATGGGTTTAAGATTATACCCAAGTTCTCCAAGTAACTGTTTAATCCAAACAACCTGTCTGCTACAATCTAACAGTGCAATGTATTCAGCTTCTGTAGAGGAGAGGGAAACACACTCCTGTTGTTGTGATCTCCAGCTGAAAGTATGGTTTGCTAGTTTGATAAACCAGCCTGTCTGAGAGCATCTAGTATTTGGATCAGATGCTCAATCTGAATCTGTACAAGCCATAAGACCAGTGTTACACTCGATCCAGGTAGAGCAAAGCATAGCCTCAGAAAATCCTAAGACAAGGGACAAAGTACTAGGCAATGGGTTGTCAACTAGAGTCACCAGACAATTGGTTGTTGACTGGGACATTTAAAGTGCCAGGTAATGGGTAGTCAACTGGGTCAAGGTGTTATTCACAAGATGGTGAACTAGACACTCAGAGACAAGGGTTCAAAGACAAGCTACCTGTTCAGAGTATGGATAGAGACTCAAATAATCAAGGGACAATGAGAGGGAAAAGGTATATTGCTAGTCTAGAGACACAGGCAGTAACTTTGAGGAGAACTAGCTTAAAGGAAAGAAAGAGGGGAGAGAAGGTTTATATACCTAGGGTATAGAAACTGACAGAATAAGAAAGAGCTATAGGTACACAGGATCAGTCAGCAAGATGACTAAATGAAATGTGAAAGAATCACATGGAATGTTCAAGAAGATGAGGAAAGAGACTATGATTAGGAAGTGATGATGAGTCATCAGGCCAATGACTAAGAGGAAGTGAGTAATTGTAGGAAAAAGAAAAGCATCCAGAATACACATGACTAAGCGAGACAAGAGAAATTGTAACAACCAGATCCTTTTGCTCCTTCATATATTAGAGTGTAGCTTCATGTACCAAGTAGATAGCAGCAGATATACAGTACTTTATCTATATGTTCTTGGATAGGATTGGTGGCATGTCTAGATAATGCTGTAACAGCATATGCAATGTCTGGGTGAGTGCTGATCATAAGATATAGCAATGATCCAATGATTGTTTGGAATCATGTTTGAAGTTCAGGAATAACAGGTCCATTGTTTTTCAAGAGATGATATCCTTGAGGTAAGGGAATGGGAGTAGATTTTGCATTTGTTAGGCCAAATCTCTTGATGATCTTTTCAAGATGTCCCTTAATCTCATCAACAATTGCCTTTGAGGGACCACAGAATATGGCATTGTCTATATAGACAATGGCTATAACCTTGTGAGAGCCTTTCCTTTTATAAAGGAAGATGCTAGGATCAGATTTCAGACATTCAAATCCAAGTTCTTTCATGGACTCATTAAGGGTATTCCACCAGGCTAATCTGGCTTGTTTAAGGCCATAGAGGGCTTTCTTTAATTGTAGGACTTTGCCTTCAAGCCCAGGAATTTTAAATCCTTCAGAGAATTCTATGTAAATCTCTTCATCTAGATCACTATAAATATAGGCAGACCATACATCTATGGCTTCCATATGCCATGATTCCAGTACAGTGAGAGCTAACATCAATCCAACTGTCTCATATTGTACCACTGGAGAGAAGATTTGGTCAAAGTCAATGTCTTTGACCTGAGAGAATCCTTTTGTGACTAATTGTGCCTGTTTATGTCCATCTGGTTTGACATCAAATACCCATCAATTCTTGATGACTTTGCAATCTTTGGGTCAATTTATGATGTCAAATATGTCTTGTTTTTTAAGCATCTCAAGTTGCTTGTAACATGCAACTTTCCATTCTTCTTGAGCTACAGTAGGTAGATTTTGTATATTTTTATATGTCCATTGCATATAGGTTTGACATTAGGATTCATGGTATTGTGCACAATTGCCTTGGAGAGAAGATATTGAAGGAAAGATACTCCCCCTTCGTGACTTAGTCTCTCAACTTCATCTTCAGAATTATCTTCTGTAGGGGGAAAAACTGATGTGGAGGGACTCTCTGGGGGAGGTTGATCAGAGGGTGAGCTGGGAAATTGACCAGACATATCTGATTCCTCCATACACTTCTTCCACTTTGATTCTCTCTCAATGTCTTTGACTTGCCGTACAGGATGGTTGTTACCATATACATTGTCAAGTCTTCATGAGACATGATGTTCTCTGTGTAGCATTTGGGGGACTACAGGTATAGTTGATATAGGAGCATGAGGAGGAGTACACTGTTTTTGCAGTGCAGTGGGAGGAGGTGGACATTATCCTTTAGGTGACAGAGTGCAAGGAGGACTAGGAGAGAATAGATGAGGACATGTTGGACATGTTGAATTTGATGGTTTAGCTGGAGGTGCTGATTTAATGGTATCTGGAAGAGGAACTTCCACCTCATTTGAAGGAGCAGCAACCTGTTGCTGTAGATGATGTGTCTGAGGCTTATCACATTTAGGGAATAATTGCTCATCAAATAGAGCATGTGCAAATGTGAAAATAATGTTATTGGGGGATCACATGAAAAGGAAGTTAGAGGTATTTCCAGATGCAACACCTAAGTACACCATGAGTTCAGATTTAGGGGCTAACTTATTGGTGTAAACATCTTGTGGGATGTGAACATATGCTCCACAACCAAAGACACATAGATGGCTTATATCTGGGGATTACAAGTGCAGGAACTCATAGATGGTATGTCAATTATGATGTTTAAGAGGTGTACAATTGTACAAGTGTACAGGATGATCTCAACTAAATTCCCACCAGGACTGGGGCAAGCAAGCTCTGAGTCTCATAGCTTCAGATTTGTCTGTGAGAGTGCATATAAATCTCTCAACATGCCTGTTTTGTTGTGGGGTATGAGGAGCACTCTGGAAAATGTGAATCCTATTTTCAAGCAATAGTTTGTCAAAGGCTTGAGACTTATATTCTCCCCCTGAATCAGACATCCATCCCTTGATAATGGCATTAAATTGAATTTTTGCCATGGCAATGAATTACTTGGTGGCCTACAATGCAGCTTTTTTGAGTGTAAGAACTTTGACTAGTCAAAGGATGTATAATCATTGAAATAGGTGATGATGTATTTGTGTTGATAGTAGGATTTGATGGGAAATGATTTAATGTCAGAATGGATAAGCTTGAAAGCTGTTGATACTTGCTTAAAATCAGGTAAGAATGGTTGATTAGGCATTTTTCCTTGGGTATAGCCAGGGCACAAGGATTCTTCCTAAAGGAACTGAATAGATTCAGGGAAATTGTGTGTATGTTTTCACACATGTTTAAAGACTTCCTTAGAAGGATAACTAAAGCAGCAATACATGATATCATAATTAGGGGCAGATTTCATGAGGTTATGTTTTAATGAGGGTATGTCCTCAATAGTGTACATATTTTGGCCCATTCAGCCAGGAATAAAAGGTGCAAGGATGCTACTATCACCAAATAACATATTGAGGCAGTTAACATCACTTCAAATTTTAGCACCAGCATGAAGTAATTGACCTATAGAAATAAGTTGGACTTTTGAATTTGTGATGTGTTCAGCATCATACAATTCAAGTACATAGGGGTGATTAGATTCATTGAGTCACCTGATTAAACATGTACCTGTGTCTACAACATATAGGATACTAGCAGCAGTAAATACTAGTGGGGTTCACACTTAGTTAAGCAAATTCTTCTGATTGGCTCTGAAGTCAAAACTCATGAGCATGTCAGAGTTTTAAAAGCATATGGCTCCTCAAAGACCATGCCTCCATTGTTCTGCATGACTTCAAGCTTCCTTAACATGTTCCACCATGGCCAGTGTTACAGGCAGATCAAGAGGCCAGTGAGGAAGGGGTAGGTCTATCTCTACCCAACCCCCACCTGCCCCTCAATGAGGATCAGGAAGAATGACTCAAGGAAGAGGAAATGCAGGAGACCAGGAGCCATCTGTAGTCCCTCCCTCCACCACTCCTCCCACTACAAATGCCCCAAGATCTCCAATATTGTCTGGGATGATTCCTGCATCAAAAGTCTGGTTTCCTGGATCATAGACCATCTAGCAGATCAGTGTATATTGTATAACTACCAAGCTACCACCCTGACAAATGATAAACCTTCTGCAAAAACAAAGAAGAGAATTCATGCAAATATCACAGTATATGTCTTCAAGGGTAATGAGCCTGGTTTTGATCCAGGTGATCCAGCTGGTCAAGATATAAAATCTGTATGTAATCAACTTTCTGTATACATGGATCCTTTACATGCCAATACTTGCCTGGTCTGATTTGAATCCAATCCAGTCTCAAAAGCAAGTATCAAAAATGCCTTGGGAGGTTTAAGCAAATGGGAGAAGGCATTGACCCAAATGGTCCTGTGAAAAACCTCCATGGTATGTCCTTTTTCTTTTCCTATCTCTTACATATTCTGAACACCTGATAGAAGAAATCCTATCTAAATTTCCCCACTTTGACAAGCTTGATGCAGTTTGGCAGGGTATCCCAGGGTTTGACAGTGTCCTTATTTCATCTGACCCCAGCATTGATCACTCACAAGATATGTTATCTCTTATATGATCTGGCAATACTCCTAGCAACCAAGTTGAACAGGAGAACCTTGATGACAGAGCACTCAATGATGGAGCACCTGGTGACTTGTATGATGAACATGATGGTCCAGATAGGTTTGAAGATGATGAAGATGATTGCAGTGTGGATATGCAGGTTGAAGAATCTAGCTGGCAGGTGCTAGGAGATTTTGATATTGATGATGACCCTATGGTCATGGATGATGTACCACTCCCCTCTGTAGCAGGGCCAAGTAATTGGGTAAGTTTCAAGTATATTTTATGTTTTAACAACTGTAACAAACTGTTCCAGGTCTATTCAAGTATTTCTTCTATAGCTGTCACCACCACCAGTAATTTGAGTACATTGCAGCCATGCCTATCTATGATCTCAATGAAGACCATGGGGAAAATGAAAAGCATGTCTTTGGACAACTGGCTGACTCTCCGTCAACAGCAGACACTGTATACATGCCTCTCACACTCTGCTCACTCCACTAGTGGTAGTCTTCCATCCTCATTGGCATCTCCTAGTTCAGCCAAGGCCCCTAGCAAGGATGCTGACAACTCTACTTCTGTGCAAATAAAAAATGATCTCCAAGAAAGGCTCAGTGAGTTCACCCAGGAGAGCAAGGGTTGCATGGACAATGAAGATAATCAGCACACACACCATCTTGTTGCCCACTTGAACTACTCAGTTCATAATCAGGAGTTAAGCCTGCAACATGAAGAGATTGCATCCAAGTGAGCTAATGATGAACTTGCTCATTGCTGTGAGATCAATCATATGGACAAGGATATTCAACTCAAACACACTGAGGAAAGTTGCATTAGCAAGCAAATACAAATGATCAAGCTTCAGATCCAACTCAAAGAGATAAAGTGGCAACTGCCATCCTTATGATCTTGTCTCATCACTTCCCCTTGCTACTGCCATCACCCCCCCTCCCCTTGAAATGATCTTTCATTGCTTTTGTATTCTCTCATGTACATATTTTGCTCCTTCCACATGTTATATGCTGGCAAATGTCCAATCTCAATTTTACTGAACTAGTTGCAGATATTTGAACAGGCTTGTCATCAACTGCATACAAAAAATCTGTCCTGGTGTTCCATCAGGTATCTCCACCACAACAGGTGCCACAGGTCACTATGGCTCTGCTCTTTCTCGCCTTGCCCAACTCATTGTCCTCTCAACTCCCAATGCATCCTCAAACTCTATGATCATGTTGTGGAGGATTAAACAGCACTGAATCCAGTACATTGCTATTTTCATGTTTTCTTGTGTTTGTATGACTAACCATAGCTTGTGGAAGGACTGGAAGCATCCCTTCAATGTTGCAAATGCATGTTCAACCTGAACATGGACCTTTGAAGTGCATCAATCTATCAAACTGTGCACATAGAAATCAGGTACGTTATCTTTGAAAGATACTTGTTATAGATATTTCTTGACCATGAAATCTTAGCTCCACCTGTCACCTTGAAAGGAACAACACACCATGTTTGGATCACATATACACTATCTGCCCATATCCAGTGATCCAAAGGGATCAGTTCATCAGGATGTTGTGCAATATGTGTTCCCAAGAATGTGTGTGCATCATGTACACTACCCAGATGGCTAAGACCATAGTCAACAATGTGTAGGTTATGCAACAGGACAACAAGCTATTGACATGGAGTCAACATTGTCCAAAATGGTGCACACCTGACAGTTCATTGAATAATTTGATTTCCTGTCATAGAATATATCCCTAAAGTAACCAGGCTTCTGGAACAAGGGAATACTTGATCCATCTGGTGGAAAAATGCCATTCCACCATGCTAGACATGTCTTCTCCTCCACAAACCTGTGTGACATCTTGGCATTCTCTGAGTTGATCTCTGGTACTGAAAAGAACTTGTTATAATGAGCAAGGAGAGCAACCATAACACAGTGTGTACAGTTGATCACTGAACTCACACTAACCCCTGCCCATTACCCTATATCCTCAGGAGATATCACATTCCCATAGTGTCCCACACAGTTCAAGAAAATCACAAGTTGTACTGAAACTGACAGCTGTGTGCTTGGCCCTTGTGAATGAAAAATTAAGTGCTGACCAATTTTATCTATGATACAGTCAAATACAGCAGGGTCAACATGCAGTTTTTTTGTAGAAGAGATGGGGATGGAATATAGCAAAATGTTCCAGAAGATGGATCTGAGGTGCTTGCAAAAGTGACACTACCAAAATGTTCAGATATCATGTCTTCTCTATCTCATTGATGAGGGTGGTGATTTCTCCAATGACTTGCTGGTAGGGTCCAACCTGATCCTGTATGCCATTATATGAAAGATCAGAATCAGGTGAGTCACCATCCAAGTCTGATTCAAGGATGGTGTTGAGAAATATGATAGGTGGAATTGGTAATGGAGGGGATATGATGATAGGCTCCAGGTTGTCATCCTCATCACCATCAAGTTCCAAAAGCTCAAATTCATCATCATCACTATCAAAAGACACATTCCATTTGCTTGTCTCCAGTACATGAAGTGCTGCCTGGTGTAGGGTGGCAAGTAGTTCCTGTCAGGCAGAGATGTGAGGCATGATTGTGGGTTGGACAGGGGTGGGTTGGTGGGATCATATTCTAGTGTCCTCCCTTCTTTTAATTCAATTCAACAGCTCTCTGCTTTGTTTTTCAACCATTCACTATACACTATACTCAGCATTCTGCATGAATTAAATGCTGACAAATAAGTCATGTGGTTTGGCATGCACAGCCAGCACTCCTTCAGCATGATCTGAGTTGTCTGAGCCTCAATTTAAGTAAAGAAACTCATCTACTCTTACTCCTTTTTCAGAACATTTCAGAGCCACTCTGAAGCACTCTGAAGTACAATAATAGCATTTGTGAAACCCACTACTGGCATGTAGTCTTCCTTTTTCAAAGGAGTATAGGTGACATAGTCACTTCTGTCAGGAGTGAAGTGCATTGAAGCACTTGAGTCAAGAATCCATAATGGATTCAAGTTGGTACATTTCTCACACTTATGTTTTGAACCATGTGCACAGATCACAGTGTCCATTGTCATATCTATAGATACAGAAGTATATACTGTAGACAGAGTGCAGTCTGAAACATTATTACATGCTATTGCAGTATGTTCAGATGAGGATGGATTGGCCATGATGAAAGAGTAAGAGATATATACCTTGGATAGGGATCCCACTCATCATCAGATCCATAAATGTCAACCTGGTCTTCAACATCCCAGGTTGTGGCAATGACACCAATTTGCTACCTTGTCCACTTTGAAGGAAGGGGGCTCTCCAGGTCTTCCATTGTGAATGGACAATCTATAGTAAGCTCAAAAACCCTTTCAATGCTAACCCTAACAGCAGTGTGCAAAGCACACTGCCAAACACTGGGAATCTCACTTATCTTTGGTGGAGTCATAAATAGTACTTACTCTTGGCTACAAAATTGTCCCCTAGGTCATGTGATTTGGTTCACACACTGTGGAGATATCATTGTCTCAAGTCAGTAATGTCATTGAAAGGGTTTTTGAGCTTTTAAATTGATAGTTAAGATCTTGATGAAATCATGTAATATTTGACATTATTTGGTTATACAAATAGTGATGTATATGTAAACAGTGTGTCTGAGTTTTAAAAAGTTCCCACACTTGTTGTTTCATATCTACTACCATGATTAGATCTCTTTCTCTTACCCAACAAGCCAATATCTTTTCTCTACTTAATCCTGGCCATTCTTGTGAAGCCATTGCCAAGCAAACATGTGTTAGCCCTTCTACCATATCCAGGCTTCATTCCAAAAAGTGCTCTACCCCCCTCAAAACTATTAGAGGTTGTCCTTCCAAGCTTTCCTCTGCCAACATTCATCATGCCCAACATCTTATCACCTCTAGTAGAGCTGAAAATGCAGTTCAAGTGATCAAAACTCTCATCAGTATCATCAATCAGTCTCTGTCTACCAGTATAGTTCATCTTCACTTGAAGAAATCTGATATGAAAGCTGTGGTCCAGTCCAAATGCCCTACTCTTTCTGCTAGACATCATAAGACTTATTTGGACTTTGTAGTGGCTCACAAAGATTGGACTATAGAGTACTGGAAGAAGGTAATATGGTCAGATGAGACCAAAATCAACAGGTTAGAGTTAGATGGGTGCAAGTGGGCATGGAAAAAGCAGGTGAGGGCCTCAGTGATAGGCTGGTACGAGGAACCCTTAAATTTGAAGAGAGTTCTTTGATGATGTGGGGTTGTATGACTTGGCAGAGAGTTGGCTTTGCTGCCAAAATTGATGGTAGGATGGATGTGAACCTCTACTTTCAAACTTTGAAGGATGAGCTACAACAAACCCTAGAGCATTATGAGCTCTATCCTCCTAACATCATCTTTCAGCAAGATAATGACCTCAAGCATACTTGTAGAAAGATGAAGGAGTGGCTAGAAGAGCAGGAGTTTCACACTATCATTTGGCCTGCACAGTCTCCTGACCTCAATCCAATTGAACATCTCTAGGGATAGCTGAAAAGAAGGCTTGTAGAGCATGAACACCCTCCTGAGGGAATTTTGGAATTGTGGGACAGAGTTCAGGTGGATTGGGAGAAGATACCAGTGGAGGAGTGTCAGAAGCTAATTGAAAGCATGCCTAGGAGTGTTCAGGCAGTGCTTAAGACAAAAGGAGGCTATACCAAGTACTAATATCCTATCCAATTCAAAAGCTCAAAAACCCTTTCAATGACATTGCTGACTTGAAATGATGATATCTCCACAGTGTGTGAACCAAATCACATGACCTAGGGGACACTTTTGTAGCCAAGAGTAAGTACTATTTATAACTCTGCCAAAGGTAAGCAAGATTCTCACAGTGTTTGGCAGTGCACTTCATGCACCACTGTTAGAGTTAACATTGAAAGGGTTTTTGAGCTCACTGTATTTGGATGTCCAATGAGAAGGTCTGATAGAGGACCTCATCCTCCTTAACATTCTTATTGAGTTGCATCAAAGTGCCTTTGATTGGAGTTCAGTCAAGATGACTGTTGAACCACATTCCACTCTCCTCTGCCTCCCTAATGGCTTTAGAGCCAGAGAAGATGTCAGAAAAAAGAGCATCCCAGTCAGTTTCTAGGTGCTCACAGAGGGAATATTTGAGAGGAGGAGAAGAGATGCAAGATGATATGGATAAGAGAGTATGGTGAATATCTGACCAATCAATATGGTCAAGGAGGGGGACAGCAGTGGACAGAGAGTGAATACTCTCAGATGTTGTGGCCAGGTTCATTTTTTGCACATATGAGAACATGCTCTGAACCTCCTTGAATACAAGAGAACTACCTTGGCCTTGGTACATCTGAGAGTGGTGGGCAAGAGCCCAAGGGTGCACTGTAGCTAGGACATTGGTGATATGAGTGACAGAAGCAAAGAGAGGTTGATCCTCTTCAACAAAGCCTAGATAGGCCTGGCCTTCTTATTATTTCTTAGAGAGACATTGCCTCTCTGTCCTTGTCCACCTTTGTCTTTCTTCTCCTTCTATACACTGCTTCCTTGCTACAACCAGAGGGTATACTAGGTTGTTGCTGTTGCTGGAAGGAGGAATCAGCCTCTTTATGTTTGATGGCCAAAATCTTGTTAGCCTGTTGGGGAGCTTTCCCCTTGCCAATCATTGACAATTGTTCAAATTGAAGTTTGATGATAGCTTGAATATTTGTGAAAATCAGGTCCTTAGCCTTCCTGCTTACATCCTTCTCCTGGAGCATATTTTGAGTGATGTTGATATATGAGAATAGGCACTTTGACAGGACAATCATCACCTGAAGCTTAGCAGAGATCTCATAACCTGCCTCTTTGAGCTCAGAGAAAAGATGCTCAGGGCAAGTGAACACAGGAGTAGGGTTAGAGGACACAGGGATGGTGAGTTCCATCATTGCCTTGAAGTCAAAGTAGATCTGTGGGATCTCCTATTTGTCAAAGTCATCATTGATAATGGTGAGAAGGTCCTCTGCAGTCATCTTAGCCTTATACTTCTGCTTGAGAGCAGGGGAAAATGCAGTAAGGATTATGTCAACAATCTTGTCATTGTTTGAATGTCAATTGATGAACTGATAGCATTCCTCAGTGGTTGAAGTGGTGGAGAGAGCAGCAGGGGCAGAGACCTTGAGCACTCAGGTTGAACCTGTAGCCTTTAGGTGGTTGACTATGGCAGAACACCATGAGGGATATCCAATCCTGTTGAAAATAGGGAGATGAGTGATAGAGGTGGAGGCATTGGTAGAAGACATGGCTTTTGTAACACAAGAGTGTCAGTAGATTATACAAACATGGGTTTCCCATAGTGCCCATTCATGCAAGTAGGTAAGGATGTGCTGATGAAGCAGCAATCTGAACTGTTATACAGTGGTTGGGGACAACTAACTAGGTCATACATAAAGCAGCAGATGAGGTGGACACAAATAGTGTCTGATGCAGCAGACATTAGTGTAGTATGTTACTGTGCTCCTCAGTTACACATCAGTAGAGTTTTAAAGTCCAGTTGCAGGACTGGTCAAAGACCAGCAACTGAACTGGACTAGACTGTGTCGTAAATTTTGTAACCCACCTTGCAATCCTACTGTAAATGGAAGGAGATTGTAACTGAATTGTAACCACATTGAGCGGGACTTTCAAAATGGGCTGCATACCTTAGAATTCCCTTTAAAGGCCACCATAATGATTCCAAGGGATTTCAAAGTCACAGAAATGGCTGGAACTGATTCCCAGGGGGTCACAATAGAATGACAATATGCAACCCCATATCATTGCCCTCATGATTGAGTCGCTCCATCTGCCCTTGTAAATTCCTTTATTATTTCTGTGCATACTATGTCAAAATGTACATATCACTCCAAAGCAACTGAGAAGATACCCTGCCGATACTATAACAAAGAATATGCTCAGCGTGGTCTCAAAAACCATGAATCCAGTTACGCAAGTAGATGACAGAAGAAAGCAAGAGACCAGGAATATACAAAGTTGGCAACACAAGTAATCAAAGCTAGGTGCAAGTGTGCATCATCAATTTACTTGAAGTTGTCAAGGAGTTCAAGCTGATCCTCAATATTACAGAACAGCAATGTCAGCTTGAACAATCTGCTGTGCAACAATCCAATACTTTGTTACATACTGACCCCATGTACATGCCATCTTTCAGAGCTAATTTAGGTGATCCCACAAGGCACAATGATACCATGGGCATTAGCATAATATCTGAAGACGAAAAGATGAGTATCAATTCACAATGGCATAAGTTATCACTAAATCCTTCTCTGATCTGTCTAATTCCCAATTCTAGCCTCTGATTTGTGTTTGTCTGATGCTTCCCAATCGAGCTGATATCATGCGATTGATGAAGATGGTCCACCTCTGCTCACAAGTACAAATGCTACACCTGACAGTTTCAAGACAGAGTATCATCCAATGAGTGGTCATATGGCCGATTATGAATCCTTTTTCATGTATGGGCAACAAACATCTCAGCCAATGCTTTCAAATGATATGCCCTGGGCCCCATTTCTGTCTCACGTTGACATTGAAATTGCTGAGCTGACTCATGAGTCTGCTATGAGCCAAGAACAAATTGATCGCTTGCTCAAGCTGATCTGGACAATTGCCAATGGTCCTGAGCAGTCAGGATTCTCACTACAGTCTCATAATGATGTCACAAGTGCTTACAATTGACACCCATATGTAAAATTATCTAGCTGATCCACTGTCATGACTATCTGTATCTGAGTAATATGAATGTCTAGCTACAAGAACACACTATTTCTGTGCCATACAAGAAGGAAACATTGAACTTCAAGTTTTATGCTTGTCTGTTGTGGGACTGGGCCTTAGACTTACTTGAAGATCCATTACTTGCTCCACATTTTGTATGGGATGCACAACAGCTATATAAGCACAATGGGACCAGGTTTGAATGCTTTATTCATGAACCTTGGACTGCTAACCATTGGTGGGATATTCAGGTAGGTTGAGGTCCTGTGTATGGCATACTACTAATTCTGTTACTATTAGACTTCCTTGAAGGCAGAAAACAGCACTCCTTTTGCTTTTATTCTTTATGCTGATAAAAGCCACCTTACAGTATCAGGAAAGGTAAAAGCATACCCAATCATTGCTTGCTGTGCAAACCTTCCTGTAAAAATCTGAAATAGCAATGGCTTGGGAGGAGGGTGTATAGTTGGGTTCTTGCCTATTGCATGTGGCCACTGTTTCTATTAGACACTTTGATGGTTGACTCAATTAATTTATCAACAGGTCCCTGATGATGCAGTGGAAGACAGCAAGCTTTCTTACACCAACCTGAAGTGTGTCATATGGCATGAATCTTTCCTGAAGCTTTTGGAAACAATTTCAGTGCTGTCAAGAGTTGGTTTTGTGCACAAGTGTTATGATGATATTATACAAACATTATATCCTCTTATTCTTATTCTCTCAGCTGACTATGAAGAGCAGTAAGGGTGTTTTAATCCTTTAAATAGATAATTGATGATGTTTTAATTGGAAACAGGTGTATAATGGCATTGATACATGGTTTTCAATCTAGATGTCCTTGTCCCATTTGTCTTATTCCTCATGACAAGCTTCAGGACCATGCAAGTAATTATCCCATGCATTGTGCTCAAGATGCAGTTGAATTCCTTAGCCAATGGGAAAAGGATCATGTGGCAGGAGAGGCAGCTCTCAAAGATCAGAGCTTATGGCCAGTTTCAGTATGCCATTTTCCTTTCTTGCCACTTCGTACATTTACATACTAATTCTAGAATGCACTTTGGTCTGTCAACAACTCAGACCTGCATGAAATACTCTGTTTTGACAATCTGCACACAAATGATGGTGGAATGTGGGAGGATCATCTGTTTTCTGAAGTCAAAATGTGACTGGAAGTGTTAGGTCATGAATCTGCTAAAAGAGTGGATGATCAGTAGGAGAACACCACTACTCCTCTACTTCATTTCTCATGTGTGTTGTTGCCCACCTGTATCGTATTGCTCTGATCAGGCATGCTCAGTTCCCGCAATGGCAAAAACTCATGCATTTCAAAGCAGTAACAAATATATATTTTTCTGATGGAAACCAATTCCTTGACATAGCCAAGGTATGATAAAATCCTCATTGACTGTAGTACTACTAGCTAACACTGACTTTTGTAGCAAATCTTATTCACAACACAAAATGTACTTACATGCAAGGCTGACCACATTGGCTATGCACTTTTGAAAGCCATTTCCATGTATCTGGAATACCATATGTACTTGACCCTTGAGGTCCAAACAGAGACTACATTAGCTGCTGCTGAGACACAGCTACTCAGGTTTCAGACAGTTCTCAAGGTAAGTTTTCAAATCCCATTGACTTCTCATGTTGTCTTCATTTTTGGTTACAATCATCAGGAATATATTTCATTACAAGGAGAGAATCTTATGAAGAATTGGAACTTTCCAAAGGCACACTTAGTCAAGCATGCACCTTGGGATATTTGTGAGAAGGGTGCTGTCCACAACTTCAGCACATGTCCAAACGAGAAGCAACATGGCCTGATCTGGAAAGCATACCTTCATCAAACCAATCAAAAGGATACATCTAAACAGGTTTGTAGCATGAGTGTGTACATTGTATTCAACACTCACTCATTATTTATTATGTTTCTCTGTTCTTGATTATATCAATAGCTGGCAAAATTGGACCAACGCACAATTTCCTGTGAGCTAGTCTGCAGCCACATTGAATTTCTCAATGAGAGTTGCCACAAAAGCATACTTGATCAGCATATTCTAGAGGATCTGGATGAGGATCTGGATGACCAGCCTACTGTGGACCACATTTACCTTGGTTCTTCTCAGAAACCCATGACATTCAGCATCATAGAGGACATGCATTCATCAAACCATGCTTTTCATGACTTCCGCAAAAAGTTTACAACATTTATCAATACCTTTGCTCACACAAATGGGATTCCATTACCAAATGGGCAAACATGGTTTGTTCCTAATGCACACGATACTATATGTTCTCAATGATTCAAAGCCATTGTTTTCTGGTTATCTAATGCTTTCGACTGTTTTAGATCCAACAATTCCAGTATCTCAAAGTCAATTATGAGTCTACAGTGGACTGGAAGTTGGCTACCAATCACTTGCAATGCAATCTGTTACGCTTGTACCAGGTAGGTCCAAGTCATAGCCTCAAAGAACAGTGAGTTCGGGTTCAAGTGAAGCAAGAACTGAACGAGACAAACTCAGACAGTTGTTGTCCACAAATCAGGTATGATTGAGGAGATCTAGCTTAGAGAATACAAGTATGCTACTAATGGTTTATATACCCTTGAGGTGAGACAGGAAGAGCAGAAGGAGAACTTCTTGGGTAACCATTAGTACAGCAAAGTGTAGTCCGTAGTAAGAAAGGAATCCACAGTAATCAAGGATTCCATAGTAAATATGAAACGATCAATCAATTAGGAAAGCTATGAAGGAAGAGGTGATGACGACGATGAGTAATAGATTCTAGGTCATCAAGAAAAGAGATAGAGTCCAAGTTATGTCAGAACATATGACCAATAGAAGTAAAAGAACAGAGTGATGATAATAAATGGAATGGAACAAAGTATAGCCCACCCACAGATCAAGGCGATTTGTAACATTACCTCCAGTCTATCCTGAAGACTACCAGGTCTGAGATAATCGGGACCTAGTCAGTCAACGGTGGGGGATCCTGTTTCGTTTGCCCAACCAGCATCATCTGTGATCTCTCCATCTGTAGAATTTTGCAAAGCCAGTGCATCCACTTGCTGCTCCAAGTCATAGAGGTAGATACCTTCGTTGTTGGTAGGGGTTCGGACTGGAGAGTCCCTGATGATGTGTACGACATGAGGTGAAAATCAAACAGTGGTAGTGGGGGAATGGTTGCTGGGAGCAGGAGAGGTGGATCGATCAACGATATGAGCCGGGGGAGGTGGGATTGGAAGAGGAGGGGGAGACGAACAATACTCCATGTGATGTTCCTGGACAAAGTCGACAACTAATGCAAAGTTCAGCTCATAGAGAGCGTTCAACAGGTCGTTCTTTTGCATCTTCAAGGTGTGTCCAGCTAAGGTCAGATCAAAGGGGCCAGCAGCCTGAGTGGGGAGGAGTATGGATAGTGATTGGTTCATCTGGAACAAGCAGACAAGAAGATGGAAGATGGATTGTTTGTCAAGAACACGGGACAGGGGTTTGGCGTAGGATTGGTTGCGGAGGAATTGTTCAATATGAACGTAGTCTAATTTGGAGGATTCTCGACGATGGAAGGTATAAGACGGCAGAAGGCTGAAGTGATGAGCAGTGGCAGAGGTATCAGCAAGGGTAGAGAGTTCAACGGCCATTGCAGAGACATTTGGCAGTAAGAAGGAAGTATGTAGAGAGGTGAGTGACTGTGGGCCAAACATGAGGGAACCTTTGTTTATAATCCCCAAGGACATCCTTGGCATTGGACAGGTTTCGTTCGGGTTCCCAGGAGTTGTCACTAGTTGGATAGCCTTTCCATTTGATGAGGAACTGCCTTCGTGATGGTACCCCTTGGTGGCGTAGTACAGCTTCTACTTTGTATTGTTCTTCCCCTCCGATCAGATTGGGTGGTGGAGTCAGGAAGTTCTTGCTGTGGGTATTGGTTTCGACGTATGGGGTGAGAAGGGAGGCATGAAATACATTGTAAATGTGCCAGGTTTTTGGGAGTCACAGTTTGTACATGATGGGGGAGAGTACTTTGATGATGGTGAAAGGTCCTTCTTGTTTAGGCAAGAACTTCAGGTCCGGGGCTGCTTGATGGAGGTTTCTTCCTTCTAGCCACACTTTATCTCCTTTCTCAAATGGGGTAAAGGAGACGTTTCGTCAGTTCTTCATTGTCTGGCGTGCGAGATTGTGTGCAGCGAGAGCTTCGTTCCTGGCCACAGTCAGGGTTTTGATCCGATCTTCCACAGCAGGGATATTGGTTTCACTGATAACATCAGGGAGTGATTGGGGTTCGTAGCCCATCATGAGGAAGAACGGGGATTGACCAGTCACCGAGTGGGGTTGGTGATTATGGGTGAATTCCACCATTGTGATTGATTCTGCCCAAGTTTCCAGTTGATTTCCACAATAGATCCGTAGGTAAGTCTCCACTTCTTGATTGACTCGTTCTGTTTCTCCATCGGTCTGTGGGTGGTAGGCTGTAGAAAGGGAAAGGTTGTAATGTAATAATCGTTTAAGTTCTTTCACAAATGAAGAAGCAAATTGGGGTCCTCTGTCCGATATAATCTTATCGTAGAGTCCGAATTGTTTGAATACTTTTTTGTAGAAAAGAATAGTGATGCCTTCTGTGGTCACCGTTTTCATGGTAGGGCAAAGAATCACCCCCTTAGTAAGTCCATGGTCAACCATGACCAAAAGAGAGTCAAAGCCAGAGGAAAGGGGAAGGTCTGTAATCAAATTGCAAGAAAGTTGTTGAAAGGGCCAAGAGGCAGTAGAAGGAATGGGTAGCAAGGGAGGTGTAGTAGGGTGCGTACGGGTTTTATTCTGCTGACAAATAGCACAACCGTCCACATAAGAATGAACAAAGGAGGCCAAGCCTGGCCACCAGAATTCAGAAGATACAAGTTGACAGGTTTTAAGAACACCCGGGTGGCTGGCAGAAGGGTGGTCATGATGGCGGGAGACAATCTGTCGATGTAGATCAGCATCCGCAGGGACATAGACATGACCTTGATAAGAAAGAAGGCCACCATCATACTTCCAATCAGATAGGTGAGAGCGGAAGCAAGCTGGTAAGTTTTCCATAGTCTGTAAGGAGTCAAGAATCAGGGGGTCGAAAGAAGAAGATGACGAAAGTTTATCATGTAATGCCGTGTCAATGAGATTGACAAAGAGGTCCAGGGGAAGGAGGATGGCGTGGTCATTGTCAGCTTTGATGTCATCAGAGAGGAGGTCCAATCGACGAGACGAGGCGTCAGGTGCAGAGAGAGATGTTCCTGGGACATGATGAAGTTTGAGGTCATAGTCTTGGATATCAAGGAGCCACTGTGCCTGTCGTCAATTCAACTTCTGTGGTTCCTTGAAATAAGTCAAGTTCTTGTGGTCAGTGAGTACAATGACTGGGAAGGAGGAACTGCAAAGATAATGTTGCCATATCTTAAGGGCTCGGATGACCACAAGTAACTCCCTGTCATAGATGTCATAGTTTCGTTCAGTAGAGGAAAAGGTCTGGGAGATGTAACCACAGGGATGCCAATCACCCCTGTCATCTTGTTGAAGGAGAAGACTGCCAGAGGCATCTCTGGACGTGTCAGTGGCAACAGTGAATTGTCTAGAGGTGTCAGGGATACGAAGGACAGGTTCAGAGAGAAAGATACTTTTAAGTTGTTGAAAAGCAGCTTCGCAATTGGCTGTCCATGTCTAAGATGCGTCCTTTTTTGTAAGATATAGGAGTGGCCTGGTGATGTCGGAGTATCATGGGACAAATCGGCAGTAAAAGTTTGCAAAGCCAAGGAAGGATCTTACATCCTTAACTTTAGATGGGGTGGGCCAATCGGCAATTCCTTTCAACTTGACAGGGTCCATCACCAGCCGTCCCGGTTGAGCAATCATCCCTAAAAATTCAACTTGATCGACATCAAACTTACATTTCTCCAATTTTAAATGGAGATCCAGTTCCTTCATCCATTGTAGGACTCTTTTTGTGTGCTTTTCATGGGTTTTCTTGTCTGGAGAGAAAATGAGCAAGTCGTCCATGTAAATCACTAACCATCCCCCTGTGATCATGTCGTGGAACAAATCATTCATGAACCGTTGAAAGGTAGGGGGTGAGTTAGTCAAATCAAAAAACATTACGGTTGGTTCAAATAGTCCTCTATGGGTGATAAAGACTGCTTTCCATTGGTCACCATCTTTTATACATATGTTGTTGTATCCCCATTGGACATCAAATTTCATAAAGACGTTTGCATTTCGTAGTTTGTCTGTCAAGTCAGATATTAGTGGTAAGGGATAGGCATCTCTGACAGTATGTTCATTGAGGTATTGATAATCTTGACATGGTTGTAATCGCCCATCCTTCTTTTTAATGAAGAAGAAGGGCGATGCTTGAGGGGAGTTTGATGGTCAGATTTTTCCTGAATTTAGATTTTCATCAATGAATTTGTCAGTGGCATCCTGTTCATCTGGAGATAGAGGATAAATTTTTGAAACCTTTGGGACAAAGGTTTCATCTAGTTTGATGGCATGATCATAAGCTCTGGAGGGGGGAATGTGGTCAGCAGCTTCCTTAGTAAAAACTTCTCTATAGGCCTCATATTGAGGGGGTAATTCAACAGCGATTTTGTCAGCATCCATCGCAAGTTGGGTAGAGGTGGTGGTTCTTCCTACTATTCTTTCAAGGCGTAGAGTGGTTGGTCTGTTTGGGAAGAACCTTGATGCCAATTTCTGAATTCTATTGATGGCATAAGTAACGTAAGCACACTTTGTATACCTTTCAGGTGTTTTGATGTTTAGATATTCTGTTACTGCCTCCTGTTCATCCTTTTCCATGATATAGTGTTTCATTGGCGGCAGAGAGGGTGTTGTTCCTTTGGAGAGGTAGGATGCTCGAGCGGTCTGGTGGGATAGGTACAGATCTAGGGATCAATCTCTCTTTTGATTGATCTTGACCGTTTGTCTCTTCCAATCTATCTCAGGTTGGGTTGCTTCAAACCAGGGCATTCCCAAGATGACGTTCTCTCTACCACATTGCATGACATGAAAGGTTACTTTTTGCATGGTAGTTCTGATTTGTATGAAGAGGGTCGTCGAGAATTTAATAGGTCCTTGTTTGTTGAATGAGTGGTCTGCGTTTCATATGTTGATGGGATTGGGGAGTTGTTCTACAAGGAGTTTATGTTTCTTTACGAAGTCCCAGTTGATACAGGAGATGTCTGCTCTGCTATCAATTAGAGCAGATGTGTCGACGGTTTTCAATGTGCTTCCTGTGTTGATAACTCATATGGGAAGGGTCAAAGCACGAGTATCATTCTTGGCCATAAATACAGGAGCACATCTTACTGGAGGGTCAGGCATCGACTCAGGTCCTCCTTCTAAAAATCCATATCATCCTTGATGATTCTAGTGAGGAATGCAGCGTCTTCTTCGTCTTTCACTTCTTCGATCTTGGCTACTCCCTCCTCTTTTCCTACCGCTTTCATCTTTCATTCTTCCATCTTCTTCGCCAGTCCTGGATGACCAGGACAGTCCCTGGCAAGGCCAGGTTTCCTGCATTTGAAGCAAAGTCCTTTTTTCATCCTCTCCTCCCGTTCAGAGGGGGAGAGTCGAACAGCATTGACATCCATTACATTCGGGTTGCGTATTTTTGGCATAGTTGCATATCAAGGGTGAGTTTGTAGGGTGGGGTGACCGCTTCTGGTTCGAGATACAATAGTTCAAGATCTGTTCCAATTATTGTGCAAGAGTTTGGCCTTCTTGCACCATTCGTTGAGGGTGGCAGGTACCATCTCAGATTGGTAAATTCGTCACATAAGAGACGGTTGGAGTCCTTCAGCGAAGAGCCAGCATAGGACCGTCTGATCGCTAAGTCCAGCCTGTGTCACCAGTGAGCAGAAAGTGGCGATGTAACTGAGGATGTCCTCCTTCTGTGCCAGTCCTTGAAGCTGGTGAAGTGCGTCACCTTTGATGTCTGTGGTCTGAAACATAGTTTCTAACGTATCGAGGAAGTCCTTCCATGATCCAAACATTTGGTTCTTCATGGCCCTGTCAATGAAGGAAGAGGCCCATTCAAGCGCTACCCCTTTCTTACAGTAGGATAGTGTGAGCGTGATTTTCTTTTCATCATCTGAGTAGATGTGTCCATTGATCATCAGATAAAGGAGAACAGAGTTAATCCAAGGACGGAACTTGGTCTCAGTTCCATCGAAGTCATCAGGTTTAGCGAGGGAGAGCTCCTTCCTAGGGGATGTCATGATTGTCGGTTGAGTGATAGTCTGGGGATGGACGGTTGTTGATTGTTGGGAAGAAGATTGGGAGGAAGGAGCTACTCCAGTCATGGGGACGGATCCGGATGGTCCAGACATGATGGTGGGTGCTGTGGAAGGAGATGGGGTTCTGGGTGGTGCAGTGAAGAAAGGGTTCTGGGATAGGGATGGTCTGGATGTCTTTGGTCCTTTCTGGTGGGGGTTGGCCCACAGTGGGTTCAGGTTCAGGTTCGAAATCTTGATGTGCCTTGCAGAGGCAAGGGTTTGAGAAGTAAGCTAGATCTTTTGTTACGCTTGTACCAGATAGGTCCAAGTTGTAGCCTCAAAGAACAGCGAGTTCAGGTTCGAGTGAAGCGAGAACTGAACAAGACAAACTCAGACAGTTGTTGTCCACAAATCAGGTATGATTGAGGAGATCTAGCTTGGAGAATACAAGTATGCTACTAACGGTTTATATACCCTTGAGGTGAGACAGGAAGAGCAGAAGGAGAACTCCTTGGGTAACTGTTAGTACAGCAAAGCACAGTCCGCAGTAAGAAAGGAATCCACAGTAATCAAGGATTCCGCAGTAAATATGAAACGATCAATCAATCAGGAAAGCTATGAAGGAAGAGGCAATGACGACAATGAGTAATAGATTCTAGGTCATCAAGAAAAGAGATAGAGTCCAAGTTATGTCAGAACGTATGACCAATAGAAGTAAAAGAACAGAGCGATGATAATAAACGGAATGGAACAAAGTATAGCCCACCCACAGATCAAGGTGATTTGTAACACAATCCAAACTTTCATAACAATGAATACTATGACTGTGTACTCATTCATTCCACTGACCACCACAGAAATGCTACACACATATTTGCCTACCTCCTACTAATGTTCCACTATAGTCTGGGTCAAAATCAAGCTCCTTCAATGGACCTCACACTGGTACAGCCTATGGATGCCCCTACAAGGAACATACATACAGTTGATCATGACCTGGGTTTCACTCACTTGCAAGCTCAATCCCCAGCACAGTCTGAGTTTATTTCACTTCAGTCTGTTGTTTGTGGTGCTCTCCTTGTGCCAGATTTTAAACATAATGGTGATTTCTTCTTATGTAGCTACGTAGATGGAGACTGGTTTCTTCATGCCAAACAGCTCCAATAATTGATGTTGTACTTACATAATGGCCTGTTGCAATCACTGCCTCCACCTCATATCCCATTGGAACACCGTTGTTTGAGCAACTTAGCCAGTAACCGCAGTGACTCTGGTAAGTTCCTGTTTGATTCAATCCACAATCTGAATCTATTGTATCTAGGCTAACACTTCCAAAACTTAAACATATCATTGGTGATTGGTTTTGTTGATTGACAATGTTGACCTTTCTTATCCAACTTGTCTGCTCTCAACAGGGCAGTACAGTATACTTTCATATCTCAATCTGACCAGAACATTCAACATCACACATTTTTTCAACATTTTTTAGGCTTGAGTAATGATTGAAAGATAATAGACAATGTGCCTTTAACTGTTATAGTTAAAGCCATCACTGCATTGATGTCAGGAGTGCATGCACAGCAAGTTGTATTTATCACTTATTCTCTGGTATGTCCTTCTTGAGCTAGTGGAATGCAATCAATCACAAAACCCCTTGATGGACCACCTAGGAGATGCATGCTACAAAGGTCCTTTCCACCCTAGCACCAACCCAAGCCTGTCAAATACTGAGTTGCCTCCCGATGCATCAGTAATCTAGAGCAGAGATGTGCCTATAGTATTCAGGTGTCATCAGAATATAGGCTCATTTAATCTTCATGTCTAGTCCAAGTCCATTGTTGACTCAGTTGATCACTCTGTTCAAACTTCAGCCCAAGACCCATCACTCTAGTACCATTGACAAGTATACCTAGGCCTCAACATGTCAATGCTCCTCACACTGCCACCAGCAATGATGAATTTGATTTAGACACCATCAATGACCAGATTATGTCCAATGAATCAAAGGATGTCAACAAGGACATTCGAAATGTTGTTTCCCATATAAGGGATGACACAACAAACAAGGAACTTTGCAAGGTTTGTACTAGTTCATCTTTCATACAAACTTATCAATGATTCACTCTATTGTTCTGTCCATTAACAGGCACTGGCTGATTCTCAGCAGACAGTGGCCTCACTTCATGGAAAGTTTAAAATGCTCAGGCTACAAGTTGCTGTCCACAATGCCAGAGAGGCCAAAAGTCAAGGAAAGAAGGTAGCTAACCTCAATAGCATTGAAATGACCATCGAGCTCCAGAACAACACTATCTGTATGCTTGGTCAGAAGTACTCTATGATTCACTGCTTTTGGATCAACCCTGCAGTCTTTCCACTGACAATCAACCCTAATGTTATCCTTAAAGGCACAGAATGTTGACTCTCTCCTCTGTCTATAGAAGATAGAGTTATTTCAATTTGTTCCATTGGACCTGCATCCATTGATGGCTAACAAGAAATTCGGTGAATTAGTAAGCTCTCTTCATACTCTATCGATTTCTATACAAATTAACTTGTGGTTTAAAGTTCTGCCACAGTATCTAAACTAGCTATTGTAAGGCCATCTCAGACTTGAAGGCCTGTGCTGGAAGTATATTTGGTCTCAGTGCTGAATTTTTTGTTCAGGGCTACTCTTGGTCTGAGGAATCTGCCTGTCACAAGTTGTTATGTTCCAAGAGAAACACATATACCAAGTTTGCACCAGTCCTCTTTCCAGACCCAAAGGACACAAGCAACAAAGCACTACTTTTTAAGACAGTGACTCTTGTCAAGGTGACGTCTATTTTCTTAGCTTCATGTCTGCCTGTCTCACAACACAAAAGATCCTGAAAGTGACTTTATTCGGAAAGTCCTCTGTCTGGTCAGAATGCTCCAGGACCATGCCCGAAAGCCCAGATTTGGGGGTTGCATCATACAACAGCTGGCATGATTGCAGCAGCAGCAGTACTGGTATGTCATATTGGTATCTGATTTTTTTCTAACTTAAAAGTCAATTTTTAAGGCTATCTTCATCCTTTCAGGCAACGCCAACTTCTACCAGACCAGGGAAACATCAAAGATACCCTACACTGAATACCACAACTACTATTGTCAGCAGCTCCTTGCTGACACTGTCTGAGCACAGTCAGTTTTCAGCTTCTTCAACACTGCACTCTTCCCAGACTCATCAAAATCAGCTCACTCTTTGGTACAGCTACCTGTCAACAATGATGCTGACTCAGAGGCCAAGTTTGAGCAAGCATCCTGGCAAGCTCCCCGATCAGACTCATCCACCACAACTCGAGTTGTCAATGCCAAGAACCCCACTCCTTCTATTTTGGCTCCTGTGATTCCAGTTGCAGCTGCTCTATCTGTTACCTCACACATTCCTGCCATTTCTGCTATTGTGGCCCCCATTTCCATAGTTTCCAGATTGTCTGTCCATGTTGTCTCTATTACCATGGCTCATGAAAACCCTGTCACAACTGTTCCCGGGCTTGTTGTGGTACCCCAAGTGCTTCCAACTGATCTGTTTGGGGATGATGATATTGAGGTTGTCACACCTCAGTGTTGGAGTTTATTATCCATTTATGGTAGTTATTACATAAGCTTAGAGTGGACACTTTACAGTTTCTTTCCTACTGTAGATTCTTTATTGTTTACTGAGTTCCTACAGGTAATGTCTAGCTACTAATTAGACTAATACATAGTGTTTACTGAGTTCCTACAGAGTATTCTATTTCAATACTCAAGTTCATCCTGCAGTGAAGGGAAAGAGAGTAGCTGGGAAAGCCAGGCGAAAGAGGAAAGTTAATTTGAAGGGTTTAGGTATCACCAATGTCCCAGCAGCTGACAATGACAGGACTGACAGAGTCAGATATAAAGCTGGTGCATCTGCTTCTATTAGTCTGTCTACCAGTAACAATTAATGCTCTGGTAGGGCATCAAGGCAAACTGCTACCAAGTGATTCGCCTGCCAGTCCCAAAGAGTCAGATGTTACATATTTAATTTACATTTTCATCTATACTGCTTCATTGACAGTCTGCTTGAGTGTTTCTATTGTGAATGTCATTGATGTTTAACTTTTTCCTCATCCTGTCTCACTGTGCAAGACACATTGTTCATCTAGAATGTACAATCACACTGGGCAATATCATTTGTGACTAATTGACAAGTTTGACACCATCCTCATGCAGTTGTTTACTTCAATTGACATCTAATTCTTCTACAGAACACTATGGTTCATTTCTTGCACCCAAGTCAGAGCTGGACCCAAAACCCAGCTCTACTTAGGTTGAATTTCATATGTACTTGCTTTCTCTTGTTTTCTATCATTTCTCTACACATGCTTTGCAGAATCACACATCCCCTCAAATCTTATCACACATTCAAGTCCACTGATCTTAGAAATTCTCTATCATTCAAGTTCATGTGTCACTTTGATGAATCACCTGACAACTGACAACTAAATGGGTCCTCCTCGCTGCTCTCACCCAGACCTGCAAGTCCAGAGTAGCTTGCACTTGACATCCTCTGGATATGGCTAGATAACCTTGATCTATTGAAGAAGTAGCATATCCCCCCGTTGTATGTCTTCTTGATCTAACTTATGTGCTTTTTTCACTCTTTCTGTAGGTCTGCTTGTTCGTTGGTGATAGACAGTGGGTGACATTCCACAAGTATGCAGAACAGGTCCAGCACCTCTGCAGGCAACTGCCCACTTCAGTGCAGAACAGCATCAATGCTCTCGTCCAATGTCAAACCCTACCCTTCTACCTGAACATGCAAAGCTCTGAGTAGTTTCACACTCAACATGCTCTGGATACATCTAGATCGCATCGATCTGCTAATGAAAGTCTTGCCTAAGTGTATGTGAAGCAGAAAATACTATCCACTTGTCATATGTCCTCCAGATTTGGTCCATGCACTACTTACATTTTTTCCCTCTTCCTACCAGGTTCACTTGTTCACAGGCAACAAACAGTGGGCCACGTTCTGCAAGTACACAGAATGGGCAGATATCTCCACAGGCCCTGTTGGCAAGTGTCTGCTTTAGTGCAAAACAACATCATCAACACTCTTGTCCAATCCCAAGATACCACCCTGCCTCTCCTTCTCAACCTCACCAAGCTCATCTGGAGTGAGCTCAAGTTGTCAAACCTGATTGACCCAAGTGTTTCTCTCATCAGGCACTTTGCAGGTCCTGGGATAACGACAGTGCCACTCTTCCTGATTTGTTGGCCCAACCATGTCTCCTCTGAGCTCACTGTCCTCACCAATCTTCCCAACTTTTGTCCCAATGTTACCTCGTTCACTGCTTTCTTCCCTCACTCTTCTTACAATGATCATCGAACAAGATTGGGGACATCATAAGTTGATGGCTGCACCTGCAGATCATGCAGAGCTGTGTGCTTTTTCAGCCCATCATGGACATGCAAAGACTCCACACACTCAGCATTGAACTCAACAACTCGAGTACTGCCATTTATGATGGTCAAATTTCCCCCTGTGTCCACACATAGTCACTCAGCAGTAACAGTGCAGCACTCTGGCTATGCTATCTCACAACCATCCAAGGCAGTCCAATCAATTTCCACTGTATGTTACTGGAATGTACTAACAAGGAGCACCTCCACAACCTCATGGTCAAACTCACATCGTCCTACTGCAGTACCCCCACAAGTGATTCTGTCTCCCTCTCCCCCCTTCTTCTTTCCATACTGGGCAGCTTTTCAGGCCTGAGCAAGCTTGACATAAGCACTTTTAGCTCAGCCAATATGAATGACACAACATATGAGACTGAGGTCACCAGGTTGTTGGGATTGAGGAGCCTCAAGATGGACATAGGTGACATGTCAAAAGTGAAGCCATTGGCAAGTATCAGAGCAGTGTTGATGATACTCAAGACCAGCCACCAGCTGGAGAGAAAGCAATGAATGTCCCCTTTTTTCTTCAAGTTCTCTCAACTTAGCATCTTTCTTGTTTTATGTACCCAATCTCAGCCCATTTTTCATCATTTGAATCATCTAGGCTAGCTGTACTATGTAGTGTATACTATCATCATCATACTAGGGCCTGGATCTGCTATGTCTCATGCACTGTGCACCAAACCTATCAATTGAAAGTGTTTCTAAATTAAGTTAGAATATAGTACAATGACAAACAATGACTCAGCATGTATAAAAGATGTTTTCCAACCTCATACACAACTTTCAACCTCTCTCCCTTCCATACCCTGTGCCCCACAACATTTAGTTGTAATGCTGTCCTAATTCATTCATTGAACCTCACTGTGTCCTCAACATCACTACTGCTCTCATTCTCTCTAATCTTGTCCCTCAATATGATACCCCTCCTTGCTGGATCACCCCAGGTATGTGTGTCAGACGTTTAATCTGACTATGGTGCTGACTCATTTTTGTTGGAGCACGACAACTGTAGAAGTAGCTTAGTACTATCTATATGTCAGAAAAGAGTGTTAACTAATAAGTATAGAGAACATACCTCCAGTTGTAGTGGTACAAGACTGGAGGTCAACACGGGCACGTCACATGCATGTAGCTGTGCAGCATATCTGAAAAAGGAAATTTACAATAAGTACAGACTGATCTCCAACAATTTTCATTTACTTTGTCCTTTCTATTGGTTGAACCATCACTGTTTGATAGTTGCCCAAATCAACCTCATTTTCACTAATATATCTGTCAATGTGTTGATACCATCAAGCATTGTAAGTCCTGTTCATTGTCTAGTGATGATAAGCTCATTCTATTCCAGTACCACCAATGTTCTACCTACATTCCACACCACACTTCTAAGGATGGGTGATAGTGTTTCACCACATGTGAGTTCTCTGCATCTTCTGAGTGTTTTGCTCTATATTCAATATCCTATGCAGTTTTTGTTCTTTGTCTCTCCAGTCTCCACCTCCCTAGGACAGAGTTACTATTGATGGCTATAAAGTATCCTATATTATGAACCTGAATGTATAATTTGGTTTACTAATATATGCACTGTTGGTTTGAACTATGGAATGAGGTTACAAAGAGCTGGAGTAGTTGAAATGCATTCTATTGAGTGAGACAACAACAGAATTTCTAGCAATTGCCTTGGCAGTATCTTGTAATGCCATTAGAAGACTTGGAATTATGGTTTTACATTGGCACATGATTTTTGTGTTGGAATGCCTTGGAATACAATTGGAATAGTATGAGCAATTCTGAACAGGGGTCAGGATCTCTATTTGGTTGTCATATTGGAACTGCCTTGAAACTAACTTGGAACCAACTTGTCATAATTTCATGTCGCATTGCAATGATATTGTAATGAGGCTGGCATCTTGCAACCTTTGAACACCTTGTAAGGCATTCCCATTACATAATGATTTTTGCAACATGGTTGGCAACTGGACTGCAGTTGTGAGTTGCTCAATTTCTGGGACAGAAGACTACAGTTTACAACTGATTACAACCAGTTGCAACTGGTGTACAGCCACACTACCTAATCAGGCAATGTTCCCCTACTTTTCTGTGATTTTCTGACTACTTTTATCATTTTTTAAGTGTTTTTGAAGGGTTTTTGAGTAATTTCTGTGTTATCATTGTAAATTAATATATTTAATGACAGAATATGATGTATAGACACTAAATGAGGACTATTTACACTTGTGTGGGACAGGTTTCACATGTAAAACCAGTTGCAATCAGAAGTCCAGTTACAACTGGTTTTTTTTTTCAAATTTTAGTGGTCCAGTTGTCTTATCTGGAAGGCAAAAAACCAGACTGGACCAGACTTTAAATCACTATGTATCAGAGCTCATAACCTGTCAAGCATACAAAGGTTCAGCAAGATAGAACACTGCTATGTACTGTTATGTTAAGGTTGTTGAGTATAGTTGACACTCACAATGGTTGGAGAACAAGAGTTAATTAGAACTCAGCTGTAGAGTTCAAAATATCTATACTACAGGTATGATCACTTAATCTACCTAATTAGGAGTATGAACTATGATACACTATCTCATTTAACAAATGGTGCTACTCAGGCTCCTATGGCATAGTGCACATGGTCTGAGGATAGACATACATGGGTGTCTGGGCTGGTAGGTGTATCCTATGCATCAATGTTGAATATATGTCTGATTGTTGTGTTGTCATTCAGATTGTCACATAGCTAGAATAAATTCAAGGCTGGTGAAGTGGATGTGTTGAAAGAGCTGTTTGACAAGCATGTCATTCTGGTGCTGAGGGACACTTTGGCTTCAGTGGATGACACTTACTCACTCAGGCAGCTGAGCTAGATAGCAGTACAGCCTGTGTTGATGGTGTTTTCATGAGTTGCCTGGCTTTAAGTACAATGGCCTCTAGGACATCAAGTATTGATATGTGTTTGCACAAGAGGGGTTGAATGACCAGTTGGATATTGATTTTGACAAGTCTGATATGTGAAATTTTGCTGTAAGCTTGTTTAAACAATGAGTCTCATGATTTAATATCTTAGATCTGTGAAAGGCTGTTTCAATGATGAGTGTGGCTGAGGTTACCAAGAAGGAGCAAAAGCAAATCCCTGTTGAAAAGAGTAGTGAAAGGGTATGATGCCATATTGAGTGTCTCATGTGTTTGTGATCCATCTTGCATTTGTCATTGTAAAGGTCCACTGTGCTCCATATTATGCTTAAATGACTTTGGAAACACATTCAGACTTTTTGCCTAACTATAGTTAACTTGGGTCTGAGTATCATTCTAAATATTGTCATGGTCATATAAGACAATCAGTTACCTCATGTCAAGATGAAAGAGTTGCTTTCAAACTAATACAATAACAGTTGCAGATGAGGAAGCCAACACCCTCTACTTCTCAAATGACCTGCCCCTGTGAATGGATCACCTCCATGTCTGACTCTGCCTCAGTAGATTTGAGTTCCTGTACATGCAAGTAATCTCAATCATCCAATCCTTCATATTGATCTTTCAGCTGCATACTTGAGCTAGCAATCAATCATTCATCAAACACCTTTCAAACAGAGTATGAGATGACTGTCTATACAATCTGAATTGTTTATTTTCTGCCACTTTCTCTTCCAGCTTCCAAACTGGACATGCAGTCTTGTTGCTACATTTATACCAGCTATTCAGCTGTCACTAGCATCCTGCTGTAACTAGTTAGTAGCTATACTCCACAACCTCTATTCTAGACATAGAAAACAGCTTAGAGTGTGGGTCCAATATGTGTATTCAATTGATGTGCTGGGTGAAAGCTTAATCCTGCCATTGTAGACTTTAATCCAACAATGAATATATAAGCAATACAAAGACATGAGAAGGTTCAAAAGTACAAGTAATGGATTGAAGAAATGTCACATATTTCTACATTCACTTCAGCTTGATGTGTACCCTTCACCACACATGACAACTCTATTATCCTACAAGATATTCTGACTCTTCAATGACTGAATATTGTGTCAATGGCTTCACTTGCTGATATTCTTGGCTACAATGTTTCAACAAGTAATCATAAACAAGATTCTTATTACTGACAGATGAGATGTTCAGAGATCAGATTCATAATCATCTGAGACTTTTCCTCTTCCTTCAGTTGTGATGTGTATTGAGGGTAGAACTTTGTGAGTACTTGAGAAACTCTAGCAGATGTTCCAGATGAAATGTACTGCTCAGCTGCAGTTTCAATTGAATCATGAAGCTTTTGCTGTTCTAAAAAGAAGGAGTGTTCCAAAATCAAAGCATAACCTACAAACATTTGTTATTATATAAAACAATAATATTAGAATCTGACCAATGCCACTCCTTAATGCCTTCTTCCATATACCAAATGAAAGTGAGGTCTATGCAATGTAAAGTAGTTACTATAGGTATGAAAGGAGAAACATACACCTGGGCTTGAACTAGATGGCTTGTCTACTTTTTCCAAAGACTGATCATTGTGTAGAGTTATATACTAAAAATAATAGTGTATGATAAATGAGTTACCTTTGATGGAGCAAATGACACCTATGTAATCTAATTCAATTGATTCAAATATGAACAAACAAATCACATACAATCTGGAACATATTCAAAGATGTGGGCAAGACATAATGATACAATCAACAACAAAAACTGATTCATACCTCCTTCTGAGATTTAACAATAACTATTAAGAGAGTGTTATCAAAAATATATAAAGACTTACATCCTGGTTTATGATATCAATAGCTAGACTCACATATAATAATAGAGACACACCAGCTGAATATAATGGGATGGTTAGCATAGATATATGAAAAGATTAAATAAATTCCATACCTGCTATAAGATGTCAATTTGAATAAAATTGAAAATATAAAGAAATAAACACACATCCTGGGTATTAAACTATGAGCAAAATTGCTTTGTCAACTAAAATTATTGAATACATACCATCTATAATAGACAATATGAATTATAAATGTATAAAGTCCCAAAAGTACATATAATCAGAAAAATACATACAAGCTGAATATAAAATGAAATAGTGATAAAAGATGAGCATTGACATCAATTCCCCAATGACAATCTTACTGGCTATTAATAAAAGAGCAACAGGGTAGAACAGACAGGGAGAGATCAGCACCATTTTCAATTCCTTGATGATAATCAGACCACTTACAGACTATGGATAAGACAGCAAGAGAATGGAACAGACAGGCAGAGCTCAACACCATTCTCAATTCCCCAATCACAATCAGACCACTTACAAACTATAGATGTGAGCAATGGGGTGGAACAGACAGACAGAGATCAGCACTATTCTCCATTCCCTAATCACAATCAGACCACTTACTACCTATAGATGAGAAAACAACAGGGTTGAATAGACAGTCAGAGATCAGTACCATTCTCAATTCCCCAATGACAATCAGACCACTTACTGCCTATGAATGAGAGAGTAACAGGGTAAGACAAGCAGGCAGAGATCAGCACTATTCTCAATTCCCCAGTCACAATCAGTAGACCACTTACTGCCTATGAATGAGAGCAACAAGGTGGAACAGATAAACAGAGATCAGCATCATTCTCAATTCCTGAATCACAATCAGACCACTTACTGCCTATGAATGAGAGAACAACAGAGTGGAACAGACAAACAGAGATCAGCACCATTCTCAATTCTCTAATCACAATCAGACCACTTACTGCCTATGAATGAGGGAGCAACAAGGTGGAACAGACAGGCAGAGATCAGCACTATTCATGACTCCCCAATCACAATCAGACCACTTACTGCCTATGGATGAGAAAGTCACAGAGTGAACAAACAGGCAGAGATCAGCACCATTCTCAATTCCCCAATGATAATTAGACCACTTACAGACTATGAATGAGAGAGTAACATGGTGGAATAGACAGTCAGAGATCAGTACCATTCTCAATTCTCTAATGGCAATCAGACCACTTACTGCCTATAAATGGGAAAGCAACAGGGTGGAACAAACAGAGATCAGCATCATTCTCAATTCCCCAATCACAATCAGACCACTTACTGCCTATAAATGGGAGAGCAACAAGGTGGAACAGAAAGACAAAAATCAGCACCATTCTCAATTCCTCAATCACAATACAATCACTTACATTCTATGAATGAGAGAGCAACAAGTTGGAAAAGACAGACAGAGATCAGCACTATTATCAATTCCACAATCACAATCAGACCACTTACTTTCTATGAATGAGAGAGCAACAGAGTGGAACAAACAAGCAGAGATCAGCACCATTCTCAATTCTCCAATCACAGTCAGACCACTTACTTTCTATGAATGAGAGAGTAATAGAGTGGGACAGACAGGCAAAGATCAGCACTATTTTCAATTCCCTGATGACAATCAGACAACTTACTTTCTATTGATAAGAGAGCAAGAAGGTAAAACAGAGAGTCAGAGATCAGTATCATTCTCAATTCCCCAGTGAGAATCAGACCACTTACCCACTATGAATGAGAGAGCAACAAGGCAGAAAAAACAGGCAGAGATTAGCACCATTCTCACTTCCCCAACCACAATCAGATCACTTACTGCCTATGAATGAAGGAGCAACAGAGTGGAATAGACAGGAGAGATTAGCACCATTCTCAATTCCCCAATCACAATCAGACCACTTACAGACTATGAATGAGAGAGTAACAAGATGGAACAGACAGTCAGATATCAGCACCATTTTCTATTCCTCAATCACAATCAGACCACTTACTGGCTACAAATGAGAAAGTAACAGAGTGGAACACACAAACAGAGATCAGCACTATTCTCAATTCCCAAACCACAATCAGACCACCTACCATCTATGAATGACAGAGCAACAGGGTGGAACAGACAAGCAGATATCAGCACCATTCTTGATTCCCCAATTACAATCAAACCACTTACTGTCTATTAATGAGAGAGCAACAGGATGGAACAGACAGTCAGAGATCAGAACCATTTTCCATTCCTCAATCACAATCAGTCTACTTACTCCCTACAAATGAGAAAGCAACAGGGTGGAACAAACAAGCAGAAATTAGCATCATTCTCAATTCTCCAGCAAGAATAAGACCACTTACAGTCTATGAATGAGAGAGCAACAAGGTGGAACAGACAGGCAGAGATCAGCATCATTCTCACTTCCCCAACCACAATCAGACCACTTACAAACTATAGATCAATGGGGTGGAACAGACAGACAGAGATCAGCACTATTCTCAGTTCTCCAATGATAATCAGCCCACTTACAATCTATGAATGAGAGAGCAACAGGGTGGGACAGACAGGCAGAGATAAGCACAATTCTCAATTCCCCAATCACAATCAGACCACTTACAAACTATGAATGAGAGAGTAACAAGGGAGAACAGATAGGCAGAGATCAGCACCATTCTCAATTCCTCAAACACAATTAGACCACTTACATCCTATGAATGAGAGAGTAACAGGGTGGAACAGACAGACAAAGATCAGTACAATTCTCAATTCCTCAATGATAATGAGACCACTTACTTTCTATGAATGAAAGAGTAACAGGGTAAAACAGAGAAGTAGATATCACCACCATTCTTGATTCCATAATCACAATTAGACTGCTTACCAACTATAGACAAGAGAACAACAAGGTGGATCAGACAGGCAGATATCAGTGCCATTCTCAATTCCTAAACTATAATCAGACCACTTACTGGCTATGAATGAGAAAGCAATAGGGTGGGACAGCCAGGCAGAGATCAACACCATTCTCAATTCCCCAATCACAATCAGACCACTTACATTCTATGAATGAGAGAGCAACAAGGTGGAACAGACAGACAGAGATCAGCACTATTCCCAATTCTCCAATCATAATCAAATCACTTACAGACTATGAATGAGAGAGTAACAAGATAAAACAGATGGATAGAGATCAGCAGAATTCTCCATTCTGCAATGACAATCAGACCACTTACAGACTATGAATAAGAGAGTAACAAGGTGGAACAGACAGTCAGAGATCAGAACCATTTTCCATTCCTCAATCACAATCAAACCACTTACCCCCTATGAATGAGAAAGCAACAGGGTGGAACAAACAAGCAGAGATCAGCACCATTCTCAATTCCCTAATCACAATCAGACCACTTACTGGCTATGAATGAGAGAGCAAGAGTGTGGAACAGACAGATATCAGCATCATTCTCAATTCCACAATCATAATCAGACCACCTACTTTCTATGAATGAGAGAGCAGCAGGGTGGAACAGACAAGCAAAGATCAGCTCCATTTTCAGCTCCCTGATCACAATCAGACCACTCACAAGCTATAAACGAAAGAGCAACATGGTGGAACAGACAAGCAGAGATCAGCATCATTCTCAATTCCCCAATCACAGTCAGACCACTTACTTCCTATGAATGAGAGAACAACAGGGTAGAACAGTCAGGCAGAGATCAACATCATTCTTAGTTCTCCAATCACAATTAGACCACTTACTTTCTATGAATGAGAGAGCAACAGGGTGGAACAGACAGGTAGAGATCAGCACCATTCTCAATTCCCCAGTCACAATCAGACTACTTACTGCCTATGAATGAGAGCAACAAGGTGGAATAGACAGGCAGAGATTAGCACCATTTTCAATTTCCCAATAACAATCAAACCACTCACAAACTATAAATGAGAGCAACATGATAGAACAGAAGGAAGAGATCAGCACCATTCTTGATTCCCCAATCACAATCAGACCACTTACCCACTATGAATGAGAGAGCAACAGGGTGGAACAGACAGACAGGGATCAGTAACATTCTCAATTCCCTGATGAAAATCAGACCACTTACTGCCTATGAATGAGGAGCAACAGAGTGAAACAGACATACAGAGATCAGCACCATGTGCTATTCCCCAATAATAATCAGACCACTTACATTCTATAAATGAGACAGCAACAGGATGGGACAAACAAGCAGGGATCAACATTATTCATATTCTTCAATAAGAACCAAACCACCAACCTATGACAATTATAATTATATTGAAAAGTAGGACCTGACATACCATTGCATAACACATAATTGGAAAACTACTAACCTGAGTGTGTGGAAACCATGATACTGCTGCATCAAACAGCTTGTGTTCTTCTTTACTACTGAATGTTGAAAAGACTGTCTGTTTGTCAGCAACAAATGGCAGTAGTGCTCTGTGAAAGAATCAAATTTTCATCATAGTATCTATCAGGTCATGTATACAGCCACATTCACTCACTTTTCCACAAAATACTTGATGCAAAGTAGCATGTTAGAATGCTGGGTAGTCACTAGTAGCTTTTGCATCCCTTCCTCATCCAGTGCTTCTGTAGTTCTCTCCAAGAGATCCTGGCATCCATTTTCAGATTTGTGTATGTCTACATAGAAGTAGATGAACCAAGTCATAACAGAAAATATCTCACTTACTCTCCAATTCTACATGACCCCTTGGAGGATACTGTCTTGTCCTCAACTTTTCCCATATAGTACTATCTCTCATCATCTCCTTTGCATACCTCTTGACTCTCATCAATTGCTCATCCATAGGTAATTTCCTCTCATCCTGTTTGAGTTTCCCAAAACCTGCTGCCCATAGTGCATCACATTTTGTGAACACAACTACAACAGGCACTACAAGTCAACAGTAATTGAGACCTGGAGATGTGAACAAATGGTGATACAAACTTACCATTTCCTGTGTCACACTCATCAAAAAACTTTTCCTCTGCACTCAATACAGCACGGTGGTACTGGTCCATTGGGATGCAATACCTATTCAGCAACCAGTTATCTTCCCTTTACCATTAGCACAATTAGGTCACTTTACCATATAGCATGAATCCGTTTCTTGAGGAAAGTGGTTCTTGCACGTTCAGTGACGAAGGCCTTCATCTCCTTGAATTCCTTGATGCTGCCAGCCTCGAATCCCTGCGAGTCATGAAAAACAAATCCTGGGTTACTTCGGAACACCATCTCGTTTTCGATGTTGTGTAGTCCACGCTTAGGACATTAGTCGACATGGGATCAACGGTGACAACTTGGACTCACGTCTCTAGATTCCTGGATCTGTGCACGATCGACCTGATCGCAAACCGTCGGTACTTGGTGAGATCGAAACCGGATATAATCAAACCTTTTTCCCCTCGCCATCGTATATTTCTGGTTCTTCAGTAGAGTCACAGATCTTCTTAAGAATAGTTGTTTTGCCCGCGTTCGCCCGGCCAATAATGAGAATTCTGAACCGTCCAAATTTCTCCCTGAGATCTTCATTCTCCATGGTGTGAGCAAGAGCTATGAGGCGTAACTAAGCCCTTCGATGGTTGTTTGCTCGCGGTTGCGGTGGGCAGGAGCAAGGGGATGTTCACACAGTGGCAGATGGAACCCCGACAGCACGTGCCCACTACCGACTCAATGTCTCTGAAAATCCAGTTCATCGCGCACATAAACTTGCACAACCCCACGTTGGCTTCTAATACTACTTCTCTGCACGTCTAATAACAATCTCGGTAGACATCGACTATCGCGAGCTTGGCATCTGTCTGTGCATGTGATTCGGCCGCCCTTCCTGCGTGTTGACTATGGGACCTGTTGGCGTGCCAGGTGAGCCGAGCCGAAGTTGATGGGGAGTGGAAGTGGGACACACACAGAGCAGGGTGCGTCATACATCCACCGAGAAGATCGGTCCCAGACCCAGCTGGCCAGTACTGCTCGTGTGTTTAGTATCAGATACTCTCCCAGAAAGCAATCGATGGGACTGGTCTACTATTCCCGTTTATTGTGACGGTCCAAATCTGGATGACGGTACCTGAAGTCTAGTCCAACCACCCGCGCGACGATCTAGATCACGTCCCCTAGGTCGCTGTCAGATCAGGTCAGTCCGCCTGCATGTATCATTGGAATATCGCTCTGCTCGACTGTCCTACTGTTTCCATTTCGAACACACCATACCCGTGGCATGAGCCTGTATGAAGTCACTCAAGGTGGACAATGCAGGTTCTGCGCTTGAAGGAGGGCGAGGCCGAACCTAAGGATGTTGTTCATTAACACTGAGGGTGGGGATGGACCGCTAAGTGGCGAGTGAGAGAAGTATGAGTAGAACGCAAAGAAAAGTACTCATCAACGTATCTCCCTCCCGTGTGCGTTTGGCGAGTGGACCGGCGAGCTCAAGACGCGAGAGTGCAGGTCAAGCGTGTTGTGGGATTCACGCGGTACAGTGTAATGCTTTAGTGAGTTCTGTGTATACTCTGTATGGCTCCGGAATGAAACTGCGATGGAGTAGTAAACTTGACAGTCAATTTAACCCTTCGATTGAATATAGGAACCGTGCGCACCATCCATATCATCGTCTGCTGGAGCTTTCTACTGAGGCGCGATAACCAGACTGGTCGCACACCCTAGGACGACTCCGGTGCACCTCGCGAATGTTAGAGATCTGGTTCCAAGTAACATTTCGTCAACACATGCGTCAAGTCCTCAAGGCCCTACCTCTCAATAAGATGGAGCCAGATGGAGCCAAGAAAAGAACCGAACCCGTTCAACCAAGCGACATACAATGAGGTGGATGGATCGGCTGAAAGTGCTTCTTTGGAGGCTTTTGCTGAGTAGCTCCGATAATCTACTGGGCACTTGAAGCTTGAAAGTTGCCGATTATGAGCGTGGTCAAGACTGTCGTAGAATAGGGAGAACGGATCCCTGTCAAAAAAGCGTTGTTGTGTTTATACATTTCGCATGCATTGGTCTATTAGAGGTCGTACCTTTGCAGCCTGTTGCTTGATCATAGACTTGTCGCCATGCGAAGTTGGATCGCCAGACGTCAATCCTGGTTTCAATAAACATACCAAGTATCGTGAGGGTCCTGATGGTCGCGGCGATAGACAATATACCTCGAGGTTAACCGAAAGTCCATCTACAGAAGCATTCTCATCCGTATCACAGCCTCACTGCACGCGTCCGTGACTCGGTCTCGTACGCCTGGACCAGTTCCCTACGCAACACCTTGCCCATTGGGGACTTGGGTATCTACTGGAATGGGTACGTCAATGCATCCTAATCACACCAACTCGGCAACACGTACAACCACTTGTACCGGAGCTTCTCGCGCGGTCATGCGTCGAGTCGTGTGACAACTGCGGGAGCACCAAGCGCCTCGCCTTTGGGCGAGAAAACGATGCACACCCGGGGAGGCGCTCGTCAGAGGTGCGATCCCCACTCACGCCTGCAACGGCCATGTCAATGATCAGGTTCTCCAGTTGTTGGAGAAGCGTTTCCTCGATTTCCATTGGGGATACTTGGATCCCAGAAATCTTGAGTATGTCCTATCGACCAAATGAAAAGGTGGGTTAGTTGGTATTTACTTTCGTGAGGGGAGGCACGTGAGAATACGTACTAGAGGACACCATCAGCATCTGTGCGTACCTCGTCGCTGGTACGGAGCCATCCATCTTTGAATGTTTCCTCGCTCGCCTTAGGGGTTTCCAGTAACCAAGTGCGACACGACTAGCGCAGACTTACAGTCCCCCAAGCTTGTTCAGGCCAGCCAATCAATCATCTTCAAGTACAACGCGGGTTTCCATGCCAGAGAGGAGTATCCCGACTAACGTGACCATGCTCTTTGCGCATCCCCCAAGCACTCCATCACAGACGTGGCAATGGTCTGATAAATGCTTATGAGAAACATTTATTTGCAAACGAAAGAAAACTGCGGTATCCTTACACATTCAGATATACCATACCCTGGTGGTGGCAATCAGCATTGGAGTGGGAACACAATAACTTACTCACCTCCGCCAAACTTTTCCACATTGAGAAAACGTGAACGCATTTGTTCCACGAGGGAAATGGGAAAATGTGGCACTACTACATATAACTTGCAGTATTGAAATCCGCCTTTAGAAATATGGGATGGTGCACAATTTGATGGATGGGAGATGGGACTAGAGCAAGCGTCGTCACATGGTATCTTGACTACAAAAAAGACATTAGAGAAAGGGGTAGTGAATGCGCAAAGGACAGGACTTGCTTGGTAATGGTATCGAAAAAGATATCGGCGTTCCATTGGGAAAGAAGAGCAATCGTTACAGGGTTTAGAAACACTTGAACGCCGTAATAAGGTATGATGTATCGGCATGACATTGAAAATCACATTTGAGTCCCCCAAGCCGTTCCACACCGGGGGCTATTTTAAGCGTACATAAGACAGCCAGTGTGTGCGAGGGGAAGGAATGCGTACTGCTTGCAGTTTCAATGCCTCTGCGGCGAATACGAGACGGGGCTGATGGGATTTCTGTACGAAATCATGACGGCTGATTAAATGATGCAAGTGAACACGCGCTCGCGATTATTCCTAAACGACACACCTTTTGGTAATCCAGTTGTTCCGCTAGAAAACACGAGATAGCCGAGAGTATCAGCCCGAGCCTCTCTTTTTTTCTGCGTACGACTCGGTCTCGATAACTGCGCAAAGAAAAGATACGTGAGTAGGTGGCCCAGAACAAACACGGCGTCGCGACCGTATTGCTTGCATTTGCGGTGATGACTGGACCATGCCCAGTAGCTTGCCTTGAAAGATCGAAGGCGGTGGGAAAGTGTCCAGGCGACGGATCCTTCAATGTAGCCCCTCTGCTTACCCAAACCTCATACAGGTCTGGCCACCAGACTACCTTGAATGCCACAACAGACTCTCATTCGCTCAGGACCTGCTAATACAGATTACGCCTGTCATACCAAAAGATGGAGACAGTGGTGCACGCTCACAGCTAGGTGGGTGAAATGCCAGACGTCGCTGATAAGGCGCTTGCGAAAAGTAGGAACGTGACGGCTTCAACAGTGCGGGAAAACAAGGTAGACGGGATGCGTCGACGACAATGCGCTCTATGGCTCGAGAAAAACTCAAGCGATGGGTTGTAGCCTGAAGTGAACGACGTTGATAACAGCGGTCACAGGACAAGTCAAGTAATGGTTATTCACAAAGGGATCGACACCCAACTGATAGAGACACAATCTACACCTATTGTCCGCGAGTTCCCAATAATAAACGAGTGAATAGAGACTTTGCGAAATCGGTCGAGGACACAGGAGATGGCATGGTCAAGTGAGCCAACTTGAAACACGCGTCGCAATGCAGCACTCATCGTGCACCCAACCCCAAAGACCACGACACGATCTCGTCGCTCTCCCACGTGTCCTTGGTCCCATCCGGCCCCTGGCGCTGCCACTCGACGCGAACGCCAACTGAAGCATCCACCAGCACGCGCGCGACGTGCTCCACGTTGGCGACCAGCGAAGGCATAATGCGGAGCCCAGCGGACGCGACAGTTGAGGCGAGCCCGCCGAACGAGGTGAGTGACGTTGGTGAGATGAGGGTGCCGGGACGGAAGATGTACGCGACGAGTGTCCCGTTCGACTCTGCAGCGATGGATAGTAACGCAGTCTCGACGCGTCCCTGTTGCGCGTGTATTGAGAAAAGGCAAACGAGTGAATGCAGACAACATACCTTCATGCGCCGCGTTTCGGCTTCAAACGAAAAGAGGCCTGAACTGGCTTTGGCTGCCCGGTTGGCCCATTTCGCGCTGCAGTAGCAGAACCGGAAGCTGCCTTGATGCACATCGGTCGTGCTTTGGGCGTTGGCGAGTCTTGAGAAAAAATGGGCGGCGTTGAGGGTGAATGTGTACGAGACGCGCTCAAACTCTTCAGGAGAGGAGAAATCGTCTGCTTTGCCGCCCACGCACCTGAAAGACCATCTTAGCTCACCAGTTCTTGTCGTAGGGGTTAGAAAACACGGGTTTAGGTAGGGACTTGCACATACCAGATACACGCTCTACAATCCGTCAGAGCCGAGACGAGTTCGGCGTCTTGATCATAGTCCCAGACGGAGAGGTCCTCCCGAGTGATGATGGTGAGTTTCTTAATGATGGCCGACTTGGCAGCGTCCATGAGTTGCTCGTCCAGCGAGGGCGGACGCCTCCCGACGACGGTCACCTTTGTGATACGGTTGTCGACCAAAGCGTCGAACAGGACGCGTTTTCCGATGAAGCCAGTTGCGCCTGTGATGAGGATGTGCATGGTTCGGCGAGAAAATTAACGTTGAACTCATTCGAGGTCATGGTGGGAACAACTCAAGGCGCTGCCATTGGTCATCACCTCAAGCACTCTCAACGTCTCACTACACTCGGTCAACGAGAGTCGAACGACTTGTCAGTACTATCTGCTGAAGTTGAGTTTCAAACGGTTTCTGACAGAGACAGGGTTGACATTGTCCACCAACAAGGTCGCGGGTTTATTCCTTTTTTCCTATCTATGGATCAGGGTCGTATTGGCATGAGGCCGAGTACGTACCAACCTACCGATCGACCTACAACTTGGGCTCATTTCGCCACAACAAGACGTCATTTCCGATAAGCCTCGAGGCGACGCGTGTGACCCGCGTGCCTTTGAGGCTAAAGTAAGTTCACCGAGAGAATTGACTATGAAGATTTGCCCCCTCACGCACTACGACAGTCCTGCGAGTCATCTGACGATACAGCGACACTGTTTTCAACCTTGTTTCCCCTCTGACAGAGCTTGCTGTCGAACTCGCTTCGAGGTGCTCCACTGCCGCGGAGAGATGAATTTGAGTCTCGTCCAGCCCATTACATATTCACCGATAATGTGGGTCGCCAGTGCCTCCGAGGAACCGTTTGCACCAATGACTTGCCGTTCCCAGAGAAATTTTCTTCCCCTTTCAGTTAGGCTGACCCTTCAAACTCGCACAGTGACGAGAAATTGCAGCAAAATGGCGTCAAGGTGACATGGAATCATTATGGCACCGGCTGGAGCGATCCTTGAATCAAGTTTGCCATGAAACCTGAAACGATACCGGATTCCTCGGTGTTGTCTTGTATACTGAAAAATGTCCCAAGTCAAGCAGGTCATGTTCGATTGATCCTTCGACACCGTTGGACGTACTTTTGCAAATCACTCGATCCGCTTCCATAATACCCTCCGAAATCCGCCACGCCACCATGTGCTGAAGAAGTGGTACTTGCAAATTACCGCGCCGCTTCTCCCGATGACGTTAACTTGCAGGCTTCACGCTGAATGTCGCCTGCGAAATCTATTGTCAATTCCCGCGTACTATGCGAGACTTGTCAACACACACGCCGATCGGGAACGTCAGATCGCCGTGCGCAAGACCTATAAAAACCTGGGCGCGTCAAACGGAAAATCAGCTTCCCAGCTTTTTCACAAACCCTCACATCCTTCCCAACACCAGTCACTCTTTCTCTCGCACATAATGCGCGTCCTCTCCTTTATCTTTGCTTTCGTTGCGGTCCTTGGCCTCGTCGCCGCCCTCCCTGCACCTGATGCTGGCAGCGTCATCCAGTCTGATCCCTCTGCCTGCTTCCAAAATGCAACTGCTCACCTTGGCCCCATCAAGGACCAGCTTCGTACGCTTTTATTTTGTCCTCCGCGACTATTTTGATGACGACTTTTTTCAGTTCAAATTTCAGCTGGTGGCAACATTGATGTCGACGTCGTCAATGGCCTTCTCTTTGATGTAGTCGCCATCATCCAGTTCCTATTGGATGTCCAACTCCAAGCCGTCGTCACTTTGAACCTTACGGTTGTGGCGGATGTCATCGTTGGGTTGTTCGTGGTTAGTTCGTTTATGATTCGTCAAATGTCTGGATGACTGGATATTGGATCGTGCAGGTCATTGGTGGACTTCTTGAAGTTATCTTGAGCATTGCCGCTGTGCTTCTCGTTGATGTCAAGGGCATTGCCGCTGCCGTTCAGGCCGTCCTGTACGTGTTCTCTTTTTGCCTCTTGTCTTTCTCTTAATGTTTCTTGTAGCATAATTGTTCTTGCATTGGTTGCTAAGCTGAACGTCCTTGTGACGGCCAATGCCGTTTTGGTCGCCGTTATTGCCTTTGTCCAGGTTGCAGTTGCCCTTGTGGTGAAGGTTTACCTTGGCTTGGGCGCCATCATCACCGTCAGCTAAAGTATACGCTATTGATCGTCATTAGTTAGTGCATCGCGAGACTTGTATACCCTGGTGTTGTGGATGCAATAGAAAATTTCTTACTCTATGATCTGAATGCTGATATTTTGATAATGATGGGTTTGACATTGGGTGTGCCGTACAGGTTATGTTCTCCAGCGAGATTTTGTGGTAATACTGAACTCGACCATGATGAATATTTTATTCAAATGTCACGGCAGGGACAGCCATTCACGGGCCAACATCACAACCGGGACTTAATCATATGTCTAATGCTCTCCGGATCGAGCACTGATTGCGGATACGGCAACTGGCTCGTCCGTAAATGCTCAGTGCCCCCCTCGACGGCCAGGATCTGCCCGGTAATATATGCCGCAGCGTCGCTAAAGAGGAACACGGCTGCGCTGGCGACATCGCTCAGATGCCCCATGCGCCCAAGCGGGTAGCGCGGAGCGTTCTCTTCGGTTTGATTAGCCAACCGGGACATGCCCTCGGTGTTCCCGATCGGGCCGGGTGCAATCACGTTGGAACGCACGCCACGGGGGCCTTCTTCGATAGCGAGTACCGCCGAGAGGGCGTCTACACCCGCTTTCGCAGCCGACACGTGAACCTGATAAGGTGTCGCTAATGGAGGCGTGAGCGACACAGACGGTACGGGGAAAGGGGGTGCACACCATTGTAATGCAGCGTCGCGCTCACGTGGATATATGCGCCGTGCGAGGCGCGGATATGGGGCAACGTCGCCTTGACGGTGTTGAACGTGCCCATCTACAACGCGGTCAAGAAAGAGTATGAAGAGAGCTGGACAACGCACGGTATCGATTTCCATGACAGTTCTGAACGCGTTTTCAGACATGCCGTCGATGGACGCGAGGAAATTACCCGCGGCGCCTGTCACGATGGATGACGGGCAGGTTGAAATACAAGGACACGTGTACGTACCACAAATGACAAAGTCGATGCGCCCGAATGTGTCCATCGTCTTTGCGAC
>JBBPMY010000013.1:0-65288 GCA_038090615.1 Phylloporus gajari | reverse complement strand
ATCATTCTTCATTTATTTCTTCAGAGTCCAGTGATCAGGCCAAAAGAAGGAGAACAGAGAAATGGGAGTCATTAAAGCCAAAAGGTTTCAATAAAAAGGAATGACATGCCTTCCAATATTGGAAAAAGAAAAGAGATCAGGGTTCTCTCTTACTGCATCAGATACCACTCCTGGACACTGATGATGAGATTAGGTTCTTGACACCACCAGAGAAAGAAGGAATTGTTGATATGTCCCAAACATCTTATAATTTTTATGATTTCATTTATGAAAACCTGTTTGCTGAATATGGCTTTGCAGATCTACTCCACTTTCTATAAATGGCTGCCTTGACTGTTTTCAACGATTTTAAACTCAATAACACAATTATCGCTCATGTTCCTATTCTCAAAGGACCATCAAATTACCCTATATGGAGTGTGCATCTTCAATCTGTTCTCCAGTCCCTCTCTGTATGGAGTTGGATTGATGGCACCATTACATCAGGAAACCTTGTTTTCCTACTGTAGTAAGCAGCTAAATTGAGTAGTGACAGTAGTGTATGTAGCACTACATAGCCGCCACATATCCATTATGTCACTATTTGAGACTACATAACTATCATGTATCTGTCATGTTACTACATGAGACTACATAGCAAATTTGCGTTTTCCTCAGTCTATGTAGACTACATAGTACTCACATTGCTCACTGAATAAAAAGAAGAAAAATAGTATTGTGTTATTCTACCATATGACACTGGCAATGTACAATACAATATACATATGTGGCAGGCAGGTGGATGAAGGGTGTGCTGTGGACACACAGGTCCCAAGCTCAAGCTGGGTCACAATCAGCCTGTTGCAGTTGTGCCATGAATGCATGAGTCCTGATTGGGTAGGATGAAGGGCATGCTGTGGATGTGCAGGTCCAAAGCTTGTGCTGGGTGACAGTGAGCCCTCATCATCACATTCTGTTGTGTTTGACTTACCTCTCTGCTGTGGTTTGGAGTTGGATTTTTGTAGGTGGACAAAGAGCACGTCATGGACACACAGATCTTGAGCTTGAGCTGGGTATTGGTGAGTCCTCATTACCACATTCTGTTGCTTTTTGACTTATCTGGCCACCACAGTTCACAGTGTGGATGGAGGGCAATGGTTATAATGGGTGTGGTCATGCATATCTTCATCGTTGATGCCAAGTCCTCCAGACATTGGTGGTGTGTATTTGTCGTCATCATGTCGTTGATGGCTTTGGACCATCGACAACATTGTGTTGTCATTGCTGTGGCAGGTATGCAGTTGCACATGCGTTGTTGCTACCATGCTGTTGTTGCTGTTATCACCATGGGGGCCCATGGCATATGTGTGGTTGTACACACGTCACCATTGTGTTGTCATTGCCATTTTTGTCACCACAGTGCTGTGGTTGTGCACACATCACTGTTGTCATGTTGCCATTGATGGCCCAGTGAGGCCACTATAGGAAACAGAATGGTTAGTATGTAGATAACTTTTCATATGACTTACCTTGGTCCTTAGAGACTGTGTTTGCCCATCCTAGGCTAGGGATGTGGCTGACTGTGTTGTTGGATGCCCACTTGTTGCTTGTCATGTGTGTGGCAAACACACAACAACAAGTCAACAACACAAAAAACTTTTGAAGTCTGAGTTAGCCACATCACCACAGTGGAGGGCATTGTACCCACCCTCAAATCATTGTCATGATCAGACACCACAGTGACTAGGCCCACCAACCACACCCTCATTACCACCATCACTTGGAGGACACTACCATCATATGTAACAGAGAGGTCACAATGACCACAACAACAACAGCATGTGGATGGCTGCACCAACACTGTTGCTACCACTATGTGTAACAGGGAGGTTGCGACGACCATGATATGATGAGGATGACATAGCAAAGACACCATGATGACTGTGACTCGGTGAGGGCAACGCAATAAGATGCACTCAATGATTGTCCTTGCTCATCCATCTAGCCACCTCCATGGAACCCAATGGCTCATTGGCACCTGCTATCTCTATGCCCTCCTTGAGCGTTGACGAGCTAAATCACTTGTTTGGCAATGCAAGCTACAACCTCACACCCTCCTGCTTCACCCACCACCATATTCCCCTCAGGTGGGACCTAACAGCCCATTTGACACACTCCCACAATCTGAACATTCCCTGAGTGGTTTATCCCCAATGGCTCACTCGATGAGTTGGGGCTCGCTTGATGGAGGACCCACCACCTTGACCTCCATACACTGCCTCCATGTCCTGATAGCATGAAGGTGTACCTGATGTGCCAACTGTGATGTGACAAGCATGGCACAACAAGGGTGGCACAATGAGCATGAGCAAGACCAATCTGGTGACATGCTGACAAAGTTGTGATGACTATGGCATTGTGACTACCACATGGTGCCAACAACAACAATGAGGGGTGAATTGATGGAGCAGCACAATAATTTGGATGTGATGGCAAGGACAATAGTGACCCACATAGGCTATCGTGACAACGTGATGTATTAGGCAGCAAGCACACCATCCAATAGAACAACAAGTGGGACGTGATGAAGACGTTTGTAATGTAGATGGCTATAGTAGAATCTGAGCAATGGTATATTGTTGATTAGTGGATTTCATCTGTGTGATATGGTTCTTTCTTTCTATGACATATAATATAGTGCTATGTGTTGAAATTACTAGTGTAATAACATTAGTAATGAGTACTAATCATTTGTCTATGACACTAATGATTAGTGTTAACCTAGTAGTGTCTGTCACACTAATAGGTAATTAGGATAACTATCCTAATAATGTCCATCATGCTAATACATTAGTGTGATATCCTAATGACATTTACCTAATGATGTCTGTCACGCTAATAGTGAATCATACTAAGCACTATTCCTAATGTACCACATATGGAATAAGTGACACATGCCAATCATTAATGATTGACATTGACATAACACTTTGATCCTAGTGTCAATCCTAATTGATTCTATGACCCTAAACATTCCTATTGATGATTTGAATAAAAGGAAGCATTATCTATTGTCCTATTGACATATCCATTGTTTTAATACTAGAACAATGGAGTCTACATTAGGAGAACAATAGATAGATAGATTGTTCTACAACAATTCATAGATCAAACTCAGTTATCTCAGACTGAATTATAGATATATATACAATACTTTTATACATGAAACAGTAGACACAGAATACATATGAGTCAGATCACTTGTATCAGACTACTTCTATCAATTAGAAGTCGCTTCATCTGTTCCTATTCAATCTAGACTCTCACACCTCAAGGAGAAGCCTCTGCTAAGTATAGTAAGTCTCAACTGTACATACTCCCTTTGTTGTACTGCACACCCCAGTGGAACAAGCTTCAGTTTCATTAGGTTATGAGCCCTGCCTCTATCCTATAGGCAAAAGTGATTATTGTCTTGAATATAATCAATGCCTAGCAGATCTGAGGTGCTAGCAGAGCTTGAGACCTTCACTCTCCTACTCTGAAAGGACTATGGAGAAGAAGCTCTTATTGAGATTCTATCTCATAATCTAGTGATGTGGACAGCTACCCACACTCTCAATAATCATATTGGGAACAGAGATTTAACCCCTAGCACACTAGCAACTATGGGCTCTAATATCTCTGATCTTACATTCTCAATAGTCAATTACTTCAATGATGACACTGACCAACAGTATATAGAGATCAACTTATCTTAGGATCCTATCCACCCCATTGAGATTACAGAAACACTCATTGTAAGTAAGGAATCATCCAATTGTACCCATATTACAGGAACTGGTATCCTTGTCAATTATCCTGATCCTACATCCTATCATCGTCATCTCTTCTACAGATCTATTAGGGAATCAGACACTACCATATCTGCTAGTACCCTTAGCAAACTGTTCAACATCAATTCAATCTTGGACATTGCTACTAGAGATCCTAGATGCTCCTCTCCTATATACTCTCCCTCCTCCACTCTCTAAGATTACTCTATTGATCCCTATCCGATTACTGTTCCTGCTCCTCCTTCTGTTATACCTATACCGTCTTTTGAACAGATAGAATCAACCTCATCATCCTCAGGTGCCACAAGTGGATCAGAACTATAAGGCATGGCTGGTGAGGACCAACAGTTATCTGTTGAGACCAGGGAGATTAATACATCACCCATGTAATCTATAGTCTCTTCTTCATCTGAAAGTGAGAAGAGAGTATTCCTCACTCCACCAGATCGACTACCTGTGGTAGAAAGATCACCTGATCCTATTGCTCAGACGCTTCCTGAATCAAACTCAGGAAGATCATCCCATTCCTCTCATTCTCATTCATTCCAATCCTGTCCTAATTGATCTCTTCCAAATCCACCAACTCTACCTTGTCCACCTTGATCTAGACCTCTTGCTTTATCCTTTGACAAACCATCTATCTCTTCTGAAGAGAAGTGCATTAGAGAAGTTGTTGATTTTCTAAATGGCATTCCAAACCTCCTTGTGCAGAGTCAGGGACTATCTGAATGAGGCTCCATCAGGAATCAACCTGTGGAAGCAATTCCAACTCGTCAACTACAAAGCTCTCATTGAGCGAGTAGGTTCCCTAGACCAGATAGATCCTCCTCATATCACTCATCTCAGAAAAGATCCTCAACTCTTGGCAGAAGAGAATCAAATGGAGCTAGACAAAATGTATTCAAAGATGGAAATACTGGAAGCTGCTTGAACCCTGGCCAATATAGGACCAGGACAATCTACTCTCCGCCAAACTATCATAGATATCGCCCATACATGGTCCATTTTGCAGATTCAATCCAAGGATCTTCAACATTTTCCTGAGCCCCCCATCATCCATTATCCAGAACTGGTTCAGGACCCAGAGTTAGATCATCTAATCTCATTCGCCACAGGGATTACTTGCACCATCCCACACAAACAGATCAAAATCAAAATAATCAACGCAATCAGGGACAAAGAGTATCTCAACCAGTTCACTCCATTCATAACTTGAGCTCTTTGTCATCAAGTTCAGTACAAAATTCCCCTGGCAGGAGGAACCTTATGAGAGAGTCAAGCTTTAGATCTAACCAATCAGCATGTCTCAATCCTAACTCTGAATCTTCAAGTTCTAGGACTTGAGAGCTCTAAAGAGAATGAACTTGTCATTCAAGGACCTCTTTATCATGGTGAACAACTCATTAGCTTCTTGGAAAGAAATGGATACCCCATTCCAGTTCAATCCTATCACGACACTCCTTACTATTTATGTGATGAGGGATATCTAATCTTTGACATCGTGATGGAAGATACTTGGACTATTCATCAGACCATGTGAAGGTCTGAACTCAACTTTGTTTTTACAGAAACAGTTGGAGAGTTAAAGCTGGACTTTGACAAAGAATATATGTGTGTCATGCCAGTATGGGAAGACTGTAGAGATGATATGTGGCACAGGGATCGTCTCTATGAACAAGGACTGACAGGAGTCACTGAATTTGATCTAGAATATATTGACTCCTACAAACAATGGGAGAAGAGAGAAACCTCTAGGGATGTTCCTACTCAACGACAGTGGAACTGGCATTTTGATCAGGAGATGAGAAAGAGATTCCATCAGACCTTCCCTTGGTTCTCTTACATCTCTAGACATGTTGAAGCTAACATCAAAGCCAGGTTTTATCTATTCCAGAAAACCATCAGATTGAATCAAGACTTTGAAGATAGTCAAGCAGAACTATCTATCAGCCTTAATCAAAATATTCAAAACAACTCTATCATCCAAACTCTACAGTCAACCATCAAAAGAGAAAGAAGAGAACTTGCCATTCAGACTCAGCATTACACTGCTGAACTTGCTGGACATAACAAATGTATGGCAGAAATCCTAGAGAGCCATGAGCAGCTTTCCAAACTCCTTTGAGAAATCACTGAAGAGAAGTCACCTTCCCCTGACCAAGGAATTGATCCACAATTGGTCTACCCTGTTAACCAGGAAACCAGGACTAGCAGCCAAGATTCTGGAAAGAGAACACGAATTTCTTGCCAGGATACTGATGAATTGGCGAATGCCGGGGTTCTCAGGAGATCCTTATGTGGGAAGAGTGGGTGATCCAAATTATCTTCCTTCTCAAGTCAAATATGATGGTACTTTTCTTGACTATTTATTCTAGCCTGGTTCTGCTTATTATCCCACTCCATTCAGGAGTTGTAAATATGATGTTTACTTGACATGGGACAATGTAAATGAGAAAGGAGAAACAGAAACATGGGATCTAGAGAATTTCCATTATTTCCCTTCCCTTTCTTATGATCTATTCAAATGAGGTTGTTCTATTTATCAGGATACAGATCATTACATAGAGACTCAATCTATGTATTGTGTTATCTATCTGAAAGATGACCAAGGATGTCTTTTGATACCTCGAGCTGAATGTCATTGGACAGATAAACAAGCTCAAAGGAGGAAGACTAGAAGGGAAAAGAAATGGAGGAGAAAGAGATCCAAAGGAAAGAAGAAAGAGACACATGACAATCCATCAGAAACTGATTATAGTGACTGGATGGATGCATTGGACAGGACTTACATGGATATCAAAATTCCTACTGGTTAGATCTCATATATTAATGACACTGACCTATTCTTCTCTATTTCAGTTGCTACATTCATCCATTGGTGAAGTATGGCTTCACTCAAGATTGGATCTGAAGTTACCAGCAAGATCAAAGAGCTTGAGGGACCTCACAACTATATCATATGGGCATCACACCTCCAAGGACTCTTGACTATGCTAGGAGACCACTGGTCTATCACTGCTGGAGAGAAACTGTGGAAAGATCAATCCACAGATGATGAGAGAGCAAAGTAGACAACCATGGATCAACAAGTATGTGCAGTTATTGCCAATTACTGTCATCCTTCCATGAGACACAATGTCCCAACTGCTCATGTTGTTGAAAGAGATGTTACTAGCTCAAAGATCACTGAGAAGAAGTCTATGGCACATAAATTGTAGAAATACCTTGAAGATCTCTATAAACCACAAGGTGCCTCTGGATACTTCCAAATCTTTCAGCAGCTCCTTCAATTCCAATTCAAGAATGGTCCTATGGGTAATCAGATTGCAGAATTTACTGGTCTGATTAACCAGACCAAGGATATCGGACTCACCTTACCTGACACCATCTCTACCATGATCATGCTCAATGCACTTCTCCATTCCTATAACCAAATGGCCTCTACTCTTGTACACACCATCTCTGATCAGAACTTCAATCCTGGTCATGTAGGACGAGAGATCTTAAAGGAATCTAACCTTAGAAGGATCTTACATGCTCCTGCTTCCGCTAGCTTGGCATCTAGAATTGGCTCTTCATCTTCTAATGCTTCTGCCAATCGAACCAACACTATACACAATGCACCTTCAGTCCAGAAGTGTTCTGTGTGTAATAAGAATGGTCATACCTCTGATTGTTGTTGGTTCAGGATGAAGAAACCTTCTGGACATATAGGGAATCATAAGAAACCCTATGCTAAGAAACCTAGGCTTACAGAATATGAGAAACAAGTCAAGAGAAAGACTAAGGGAACCAACACTGGTAAACCCAAAGCTAAGACTCACTTTGTCAATGGTGACATAGATCTAGCCTCCATGGCAATGGTCATTGATGAAGTCAAAGCTGAAACTGATGAGGGTTACCAAGCAGACATCAATAGCATCGAAGACATCGATCTTCAACTAGAAGATATGTCTCAGATTGCTCAAATCAAAGAAACTGGTGAAGAACCTATCTTCAAATGTTGAGAACCTAGGAATGATGGAGATATCTATCCCAACAATGGGATAACCTGGGAGAAAGACTCAGAACAAGAAGGCATCATGGTGTTCTCTACTGAGACAGATAAGGATGAAACTAATCAGTCCTTTCAGTTCTTTCAACCAAGGTGAACTGTCTCATTCTGATGAGACATCTAATCGAAGATCTTCATCTCCTATTCTCTCTGATCCTATTTATTCTTCAGATACATCTTGTAACCTGGAATCTGCCAAAATGGCTATTCCAGAGAATAGCAATTGTTCCAAGCTAAATAGCTGGATGATTGATAGTGGAGCCACCGACCACATTACCCCCTTTTATGATGATTTTATATCTATTAGCAATGGGGAGAAACTTTGTGAAGTAGCAAATGGTACTACAATGATGATGATTGGTCCTGGACATGTAATTGCTAAGTCCTCAGACCAACATTCATTGATATTGAGAGATGTGTGGTACTCACCTAAATCTCCACATTGATTATTATCTGTACCAGCATTAACCAGAAATGATTACTTTGCTGAGATTACAAAAAGAGCTACTATTATCTGGAACAAACATGGCCAAGTTATGTTACAGGCATTTGCTTTATCACCCCTTGGAGGACTTCACTGGTTTCAGTCTACTCAGATTAAACCTGTGATCAGTGCAACTATGTCTTTGCAAGAATTAGATTCATTGAAACTGTGGCATTATAGATTTGGTCATGCATTATACAATGTGTTGCATAATGTTCACAAGTCCTGTGAAGGAATGACCTCTTTTGGTAATACATCTCACACTTCCTTTTGTAAAGGATGTACTCTAGGGAAACATACTCAAGTCTCACACCCAATATCTCAGACTCATGCACCTGATGCTTTATCACTGGTTCACACTGATCTATTGGAGCTACCCATACATTCTTGCAATCATAATAAATGGGTGATTACTTTCATTGATGATCACAGTTCCTTTGCCTGTGTTGCTATGCTTAAACATAAATCAGAGGCATTCTCTGCTTTCTGATCCTACCTAGCTATGGCCGAACAAGCCATGGGGAGGAAGCTTATCTCCCTATGTTTGGACCAAGGGGGGGAATTTTTGGGAAAGGATTTCCAATTGTTCCTCACTTCGAGAGGTATTCAGCACCAACAATCTGTAGCTAGAGAACCACAACAAAATGGTAGAGCTGAACAATTCAATTGAACTTTACTAGATAAAGCAAATGCAATGCTTCATCAAGCATGTCTTCCAAAATCATTCTGGCAAGACACAATAGAAACTGCTGTTCATATCTATAATTGATAACCCATGCAAAGAATTAAGTGGGATACTCTCATATCTATCTGGGACAAGAGTATAAAGAAACCAGATGTATCTGGATTCAGGATCTTTGGATGTAGAGCATATGTTTTCATCCACAAAGAAAATCACAAAGATAAACTATCACCCAAAGCCAAAGAGATGATATTCATTGGTTATCCATCAGGAATCAAAGGATATAAGTTCTATGACCCATATGATCGAAAGGTAGTCATTGTCAGCAGTGTTATATTCAATGAATTCTCTTTCTCCAAATGTTCCGAGGAGTTAAACAAACCAGACCTTGTACTGATCCCAAATCATGACAATGAACTGGAGGATCAAGATCAAAACAGACCAGATCAAGAGGACGCTCACCAAGATCATGGTCTACTAGAATTTGATGTTAATCCAACAGATCTGTTACCCAATCATGGTCCCAATCCTCAACAACGACAGGAAGGACCTCCTAAAGATCCTGAGGATCAAAGAAAAGAGGAACCATTACTCATGACACCACTAAGACTACCACCTCATCAGAATCCTACACTCTCACCTCAAAGACAAAACAGGGAAAATCAACCTCCACCTGTACCTATTCAACCAATAGCACCGGCTATACCTGAAGGACTCAGGAGATCTAATCAACCTCCTAAACCAAGAGTTCTTCAAGACAATGTTTTTAGCAAAAAGACAGCAGTCAAAATAGAGACACTAAATGAGGATGAAGATATATTTGGACCTGACAAGGAAGATGCGCAGAATATGAGTGCTCACTTCATGAAAGCATTTATGCATACAGCAGCACCAGTGTTTGACATTCCAACACACTATAAAGATATATTTAAGCTGCCTAAAGATCAACAACAATCTTGGTTGAATGCCTGTAATGAAGAAATCAAGTCTATGAAAGATAGACATGTATGGGATCTAACAGATCTACCTCCAGGATGAAAACCCATAACAGGGAGATGGGTATTTGTCAAGAAAAGTGATGGATGAACTAAGGCATGTTATGTTGCTAAGGGATTCACTCAAATCTTTGGAATAGATTTTGAGGAAACCTTCTCACCAGTTGCCAGATTTGAAACTGTGCAACTATTACTTGCTCTAGCTGCACTCAAAGATTGGGAAATAGAGGCACTAGATGTAAAAACAGTTTTTCTCTTCAGAGATCTTGATGAAGAGATATATATGACACAACCAGAAGGTTTTGTACAGAAAGGTAAAGAGACCAAGGTTTGTAGATTGAACAAAGCAATCTATGGCTTTTTTTTTTTTTTTTTTTTTTTTTTCAATCCTTTTATTGTCCATGTTGGAGCTGCTGCTCTATGTAGGACATCCAAACGAAGACCTAACTAACATTGTATGTAAACCCTCAGTAAAAGAATACTTCCTTGGGACAATGAAAGTAGACCAGGAAAATATGGCAGTAAGAAGGGGTGTAATGCTACGAGACTTTGTGGGTGAGCATTGGCATAGTCCTACATAGAGGCCACGTGCCAGGGGGATATTGGGGAGGTTAGTAGACTAGGATGGGTATTCACGCAGGGAGTGAGGAAAGTATCTAAAATGCAAAGGTAGATATCAGCAATACCAGTCCACCTGCCCCTCCTCCTTTCTGGTGGCTTTGTCTCGATATGAAGGGGCCATTGGGTGTTGAGGGTTAGGCTCATGTAGGGGGCCTCTTCCGAGGTCGCAGGGGTGAAGGGAAAGTAGGGGGATCGCTGTCATCAGAGTCAGGGTTGGAGTCAGAGTCACTTTCTTCATCTTCGTCAGCATGGGTGGGAGGGTGTTTGAGTATGGCTTCTTCGACTGTGGGGGACTTCTTGCGTCTCCAGGTTGGCATGGGGACAGACAGTATCATATCAACTCTGTCAGAGTCCTGCAGGGTGGGGGAGGCGGAGGCGATGAGATCACCGTTTGAGTCAATACCAAGGTATAGGGGGGGGCAGCTACCCAACGAGATTCAATGATTTGTTGGACATCATCTGGGATGTAGCGTTTGAGGACAACGGTCATCTCTGCATTTGTGGCTCGGGACAGCCAAAGAGGGCAGTCGGGGTGGTCTAAGACACCCTGCAGCCAGGGGTGTTCTGGTGGGGCAATGCCAGAGCCAGCACTAGAGATTGAGGGGTTGGGGGAAGGGGGGTCAAGGGTGGAGGCGTGTGCCCCAGTAACAGGCACCGCTCGCACAGTCGTGGGAGTCCTCGGCTGTGATCCAGGGGGTGAGGGAGAGAATGACTCATGAGGGTTGGAGCGAAGGTCCTCAACTATCTTCCAAAGCTCGGCAACTTCCTTGCGGAGTTTCTCCAGCTCCGCCTGTGTGGCATATGCAGGCTGTTTTGCCAGGGGGGTTTGAGTAGGTGTCTTACCCTGTGGGAGGGGGAGTGAAGGGGGGGGGTCCCCTCAGGTGTACCAGCATGTTATTCTGATATAGCTGTAGGATGGGGGTGTGCACCTTTTTGGTCTCGGGATGGAGAGATTGCGGTGACAGATGAACCTTAAAGGAGTGAAACACTGAGACCAGCCATTGGATGGCCTTAGGGCTCCCCTTTGGACAGGCAATGGGGATGGATGGGTGTGATGTGGGCTCAGAGTCGCCCTTAGCAAGGGACCATTGAGGAGGGTGTGAAGTCAGGTATTTCTGCACATAGGCCGGTGGGGCTGGGGGGGAGAAACTGGTGTGGAATGTGCCTTTGGGGAAGGTATGCCATCATTTTCCAATCTATGAGAGAGGGACACGGCAGGGGGATGAGAGGGAACAAGTGTGCTTGGTAGAGGGAGGTTTTTTCCCACGAGGGGATGGTGGTGGTAACTGATCAAGAGGCATCCAATCTATGGCTTAAAACAAGCTGCACTACAATGGAATAAAGCATTGCATAAATCACTTGAAGAGATGGGATTCAAACGAACCTCATCTGATCCAGGAGTCTATGTATACTCCAACAAAGGAGATACAATCATCATACTAGTATATGTTGATGATGTTCTATTCATGGGATCTAACAAGACACTCCTATTGTCAATCAAGAAATGATTCATGACAAAATGGGAAAGTTGAGACCTTGGAGAAGCTAAAGAATACCTTGGAATGAGGATTACCAGAGATCATACTAAAAGAACTCTAAGACTTGACCAGATAACATATGCTGAGAAAGTAATCAAGAGATTCAACATGGATAATTGTCGACCAGTCTATGTTCCATTACCATCTGGCTATAATCCTGAACCATCTAAACAAGAGAATCTAATCAATCCCTTAGAAGTCAGTATCAATCAGTCATCGGATCATTACTCTATATCATGCTAGGAACAAGACCTAATCTAGCCTTCTCTGTCATCAAAATGTCACAGTTCTCAGTGAATCCCTCCAAAGAACATTTGAAACATGCATTACATATTGTTCGTTACCTAGCATTGTCTAGAGACTTATGCCTTGAGTACAATGGGAATACTAAAGAAGGATTCTTGGCATATTGTGACACAGACTGGGCAGGAGATCTCAAAACACAGAGATCTACCAATGGGTATTGCATATTCCTTGCTAATGGTATTGTTTCATGGCTATCGAGACGACAGCAGATAATCACATTATCTTCGACCAAAGCTGAATATGTTGGCATGACAGAAGTTGCAAAACAACTTCTATGGATCAAACATCTCTTCGGAGAAATAGTTTATGATCTACCACCCTTCACTGTCTATGCAGACAATCAAGGAGCTATATTTCTGGCATTGAATCCTGCTCAAGAATGATACACTAAACACATTGAAATCCATTACCATTTCATTAGAGAATGTGTCCAGAGAGGAATCATTAATTTGTTCTATATCAGAACAAATGACCAGAAAGCTGACATATTCACCAAAAATCTCACTCAAGATAAATTCAGTTGAAACAGGGACATGATTATGTTAACACCATTCACCAAGGTATCATGATCAAATCCATTCCCACATCTACTAAATAAAAACTCGACCACCTATCAATATTCTACACCAAACCATCTATTCCAACATGTTCACCATCCTCCTTGCTATCACCATCATCTCCCTCCTCTACTGCTCCTTGGGAGCATATTTCTTCTACAAGGTACTCAAGTATCTTACCTTTGTCAAGACTGTGATGAGGTACAACCTTGAGTGGAGGGGCCAACCCCTCCTCTTACTCAAGGTAAGATATTATCCTGGAGAATATCTAGGAGATAAGCCTAGGACTAGTTCCCAGTAGTAGGCAATTATCGCCTATCACCATCATTACATACTGACAAGATCTCACTGCAGGAAATTGAAGGGGAAGAAATGTCACCCCTCGTCTTTACCCCTGGGATCTTCAATGAGTCTCTACTGGGCCTGGAGACTGAGGACGAGGGAGAAGTAGGAAACTGGGGGGAAATAGAAGTTACCATAGATACTACGGTACAAATAGAACAGGCTACAGCACTAGAAGTGGTGATGGATTGGTACCGACGAGGTAGAATTCCTTGATCATTCATCTCACATGATACTTATCAATTAAAGTATCTGAACATCTCAGTCATATTGGAGAATATCAAGTGGACTGAGTATGTATTGTTTTGAACAACAGGGAGTGTTGAAATTACTAGTGTAATAACATTAGTAATGAGTACTAATCATTTGTCTATGACACTAATGATTAGTGTTAACCTAGTAGTGTCTGTCACACTAATAGGTAATTAGGATAACTATCCTAATAATGTCCATCATGCTAATACATTAGTGTGATATCCTAATGACATTTACCTAATGATGTGTGTCACGCTAATAGCAAATCATACTAAGCACTATTCCTAATATACCACATATGGAATAAGTGACACATGCCAATCATTAATGATCAACATTGACATGACACTTTGATCCTAGTGTCAATCCTAATTGATCCTATGACCCTAAACATTCCTATCGATGATCTGAACAATAGGAAGCATTATCTATTGTCCTATTGACATATCCATTGTTCTAATACTAGCACAATGGAGTCTATATTAGGAGAACAATAGATAGATAGATTGTTCTACAACAATTCATGGATCAAACTCAGTTATCTCAGACTGAATTATAGATATATATATGATACTTTTATACATGAAACAGTAGACACAAAATACATATAAGTCAGATCACTTGTATCAGACTACTTCTATCAATTAGAAGTCGCTTCATCTGTTCCTATTCAATCTAGACTCTCACACCTCAAGGAGAAGCCTCTGCTAAGTACAGTAAGTCTCAACTATACATACTCTCTTCATTGTACTGCGCACCCCAGTGGAACAAGCTTCAGTTTCATTAGTAATCACAAGACTCACAGTGCTCCAGCAAGGTCCCCTATTGTACAGTTGAGCTACAGGTATGGTACAGTGTCACAGGCTGTGCAGCCAATTGGTCAGCACATACAGCATTGTACAGTGCACAGCGCGTACAGAGGGCACAGAACATACACCATGTAGCATAGTAATTTTTTTCTTTTTTTTTCCTTCCAGACCCACCAAATTACTTAGAAACCACCAGATTTTGTAAACTACAAGCACAATACTACATATGTATACTAACACTACCTCACCCCCTCATCCCACTGTGGTTGTCACATCATCCTCATGTGGTGATAACTCACATTGCTGCTGTCTCATTGCATCCCCCTTATTGCATTGTAGTCATTGTGTCATTATTGTCATGCCATCCTCATTGCATTGAGGCTGTTGCTTCCTGGTCAGTGTGCCATTCTGGGGCATCTCTCTTGCTTTGTTGCATGCATGATGTGTTGTCATTGACTCTGGGGTATGTGGTTGTGCACCTGGCAGTGTTTTCGTTGTCGCCCTCTCCAGGCATGAGGTTGTGTGCACATCATTGTGGTGGTGTGGGTCAGCCACACTGCACCCTGTTGTTCTTATTTGAGGGGTGCAGCTGCCCACACAACAGTGGTGAGGGTGCAAGTGCAGTTGCACACAGGTAGTTGCCACTGCCATGTCCTTCAGACAATGGTGGTGGTATGGGTACAACCCACATGTCACCATCATTGGTTCCTGATGGTGTCATTGTGGTAGTGCAGCTGATAGCCTTGGGCCATCAACAGCATTGCTTTGTCATTGTTGTCTTGTCCTCCAGGTGAAGGTGGCAGTGAGGGTGTGGTCACACACATGGGTTGTCATCACCATGTCGTCATGCCCTTCACATATGGTGGTGGGTGGTGTGGTGTTGTCCATGACCTCACCATGTCATCATGGTTGTCACAGCCTCCTGTTGTACACACATCCTGCAGCATTGTCCTTGTCATGTCGAAGTTGTTGTGGTGTCTTCATCATTTAGAAGTCAAAGACTTCCAAGGTCACAGGATGAACACTAGTGGGAGTTACTCACTAGGGTAGGCGCAGCGTAGGTGATAGCCAAGTGTTGCTTAGTGTGGTTGCACTAGCATAGAACAGAGGATGGAAATTCTGTTAGAGGAGCGTATGTGTGGGGAGCTCCTCCTTATATACAGTACAGGTTTGTTTGTACATGTGTATAGTAGTTCTAAATAGATAGAACAATAGTAGCCAATGGTGGTAAAGGCTCTTATCTGAGCCAATAGCATTAAGAACGCTTATTGTACTATAAGTATTAGCCAATAGCAAAACATGAGCAGTGTCAGTATCAGTTAGCATGAGTAATAAAGTATCAGTCATTATGATAAGGATGAGTAATGAATGAGAAATCATGATGACATTCAAGATAAGAAGATAAGCTGACCAATATAGAATGTCTGATTAGATAAGATAAGATAAGACATTCTCAACACATCATGCCATCTTCATCATGACATGGTCGTTGCGACCTCCTATCATATGCATGTCTTGTTGCAGTCATTGATGGGCCCTCCAGACAGTGGTGTGGCCGTAGGTGGGTTGTGTACGTTGTTGTTGCTGTTGTGCATGCATTGTTGTTGGTGTACACTCCAGGCGGCAGCAGGGGTGGGAGGACAGTTGTTGCTATTGTCATCACCCTGGCCTTGTCGTTGCCATTATGTCACTGATGGTGGTGACTCAATGATGTCATGTCATTGTTGTTGCTGTTGCACACCCATCATCATCATGGCACCGTCTTCAGTATGCCTGCCAGGTGGTGGTATGGGTGTGGGTGTGGTCATGCACCTGGTCACTGTGTCACTGCCATGTTACTGGTGGTGGCAGGTCAACAACAATGCAATGTTATTGTCATTGCAGTTGTACAGCCATCATCATCATGGTGTCATCAATGGAATTGGGCCATTGATGATGTTATGTCATCCTCGGCATACTTTCCAAGTAGCAGGAGGTAGGCTTGTCAAGTGAGCCATTAGAGAGGTAGGGGGGTACGGATTGTAGGTGGTGGTGTCAAACGAACTGTTGTGTTTGTCAACGGTTCAAGAGGTGGTGGTGGTGGTGGTTGAACAAGCTGTTGGGCTTGTTGGACAGTGCAATAGGGAGGTGGATGACTTGTTGAGGGATGGTGGACTGATCGAACAAGCCATTGGGCTTGTTGACAGCATAAGGGAGGGTTGGTGGTGGTGTTGAACGAGTCATAAGGGGGTGGGCAGACCTGTTGAACAAGCCATTGGGCTTGAGGATGGCACAAGGGAGGGTGGTGGTGGTGTTGGACAAGCCATGACATCGTGTCTGTGGATGATATGAGAGAGTGTGGGTGGTGTTGTCAGCACATGCAGACTTGGCAGTTGGTGTTGTCATTGTCATGTAGGACAAGTGGTAGATGGCATGTGACATTGTTCAAAAAAAACTCTAAGTCCCAGGGGACTAGGAAACACTAGCCTAGTGTTTCCTAATACTCTGGGACTCTGAGTTTCATAGATAATTTGTACATACCTGTACAGTGTTGTGCCAGCCAGCTAACTGTAATAGTGTGTCACTATGGTGCTGTAACCAGTTACTATAGGTGCTGTAAATTACTGTAATGTGCTGTCACACTGCTGTAACAGTGTGACAGCTGTTCCTAAATCAGTGATTTTCTGATGAAGTACTGAGTCCAGTACATCCACACTTTCTCATCTCCAGTAATCTCACCTAGGTGAAGAATTCAGAGGCAATGACAACACTATCACTGATACCACTCACACAGATTGGCCATGATCGTTCCCTGGATCTGGTTACATACTTTAACAATGTGGCTAGTGTGGTTCTGCGCTGAACCTAAAAAGCATAGATATGATCTGATTGACACCAAGACATTATATGCATACTTAAAACACCTTGTACTGCGTATGCTTCCATCTTGCCAATGAGAGTTGCTGTGTTGTGACCCATCACCAAGGCCATAAAATCTGTGACACCTTCAGTGGAGTATGCCACACCTTGTAGTAGGAGATCCGCAGTTCTGCAGGTTGCATACAGTAGGGTCTCAATTCCAGTATGGTTTTTAAGGTTATCAAGCTAAAAATACAATGAGCTTGACTATTTTGAGACAAGTAATGGAATCACACCTCATTCTCAACCACCTCCAAAGTGTGGGTGACGTCATTTATTTTTGATTGTGCTGAAATGTGTGTTCCGATGGTCTTTGTGACATGGAAGTCAGCAAACTCCTTGACAATCTTGTTTTTAGCATCTTCTGTGAGTGTATGATACTTGGCAAGATGCTCCTTGACTATGTCAGGCAAATAGGCCCTGCCTCTAGTCACTGTAGCAATGTAGGGTAAGTCCACCATATTAAAAGAAAAATGAAGGAAATGCTACCTTGCTCGATGTCTGTGGCTGACTCATGGCATTCACAACCTTTGCTCTAACAGAATGCATTCCACGCATTCAACTTGTTCCATTTAGAGGAGAACTTCAAATGTCCAAAATCAAGGTTGTTCTGGACATGTCTGATACTCTTGTGATGTGTGGCTGCAACCCCCTGGATGCACTTGTTCATGGACTAGATTGTAGTACTCAAGGCACTCCAATATTCTTTGGTAGCATTGCACTGATTGGCATGGAGTTCTATGTGAGTGTTTTCATCCAAGATGACTTTGGTGTGCGCATGCAGTTGGGGCTGAACATGCCAAGAGCTCTGTTTTCCAAGTAAGTAGACCTGTGAGGGCATATGGTGAAAAACTGGGACAGGGTGTCATACAGTCTATCATATGTGCATGAGGGTATTTAAACACAGCAAAAGGAGAAGTGTATTATTCATTCAGAGTGACAGACAACTAGTTTGAAGAAGCAATGTTAGGATTCAGCAGAAAAAAACAACCAGGACATAAATTCCAAACAACAGAGCCACAAGACCAATCGCTTGAAGCACAATACCAAGTATCTGAGTTACAACACAGAACATGGTGGATTTCTGCAACAAACACATGATGAACTGTCAGATCCCATAGTCAACCAAGGAATCACTTACAGTAGTGGCAGGAGTAATCATGACAGCACTGAGATCCATAGCAAGCGCCCTTGCCAAATGAGATGCCTGTTCATAAGTCAGGCTCCAAGGCACAACCCTCAGAACAGCCTCCAATTGGCTGCTGTGAACTGTCTGAATGAAAACCTGCAGACGAGGGAGCAGCTTGTCATCAAGATCAAAGTGATTGATCATGGCATCCATGTTTGGCCCCAAACTCATCAAGGGCAGTCCATGCATTGCTGCCATATCAGGAATAATGAGAGGGAGCAGGCCTAACAAATTTTCTTTGGCTACAATGACAAACTGGTCCACCAGGCAATGCTTGCAAATAGAATGGTTGAGAGGAATGCCAGGCTTGTGACAAGTTGTAGGAGTACTGGGCTCTCATGTGTTATTCAAGGTGCAAGCATGTAAAGTAGCTGTCTGTTGGATTGCAGCAAAGGACAAGAAAAGCTGTGCAGCATCAGCCCAAGCATTTGGAGCGAGGCCATTGCATTGTATGTGTGCACATGCAAGGTTGTTGTTGGGAGGGAGATGGTCTGGGCCAGTGAGCAAGACATAAACTACAAACACTGCAAAAAAAAAATCAGTGAAATAATGGAGTGATATGAACCCAAACTTACACTGCAGATTTGGTGGTTGGACAGACTCTATCTGGCACCATTGGGAAAAGTGGCAAAGGTGGGGGATGGCAAAATCTTGACAGAATGCATAGACCAACATTGCAGTATCACCATTCACCTGTTTGTTCCCTGATAGCTTGCAAGGAGTGATGTAGAGGTCAGCAGTTACAAGCTCAGGGTTCATTTCCCCATCCTGTGGCATCTCAAAGCCTGAGCACCTGACAAGAAGTGATATGCTGCTGTCCAAGCAGTCTTGCATTGTAATCTAGTAGGAGAATGAGTTATGAGTGAGATGATAGAGAATCTGTGGTCAACTTACTGCATTGAAAACATCCCTAAGTGATGCCTTGACCAAGTTGGACTTGTTGACAGATAGCCACTCACCATCTTCATCATCTGGATTGAACAAAATATACGCTGGGTGGAGGCTGTCCTTTATCTCTGTGAGGTAGTGTATCCTATCCTTGTGTGTGCGGGATCTAAGGACCACACAGATTGCTGCCTCATGTTTGTGGTCTTTGTAGTCTTTTGCAAAGGACAAGGCATACATAGCCTTGATATTTGTGGTTGTAAATTTGTTATATGTATCCATTGGTTTGGTCTTTTCACCTGCAGGACAGTGGCATTTCGAGGACATGGCAGTAAGAATCAAAAGTGGGACATACTCAGCACTTAAGTAGCTTGTGTCTTTGGCTAAGCCACCCGATGCAGTTCTCCAGAGATAATGAGTTCTCACTCACCCACTATCATACACGCACATCATCCTTGGAGAGCAAGTGGGATAAGAATGCTATCCACAAGGTGTAAGACAGGATGTTGATGGACTACACATCAGCAAAACACTAGTTTTGACACAGACCATACAGACTGTACAGACTCATACAGATAGTACAGACTGGTACAGTGCTGCAGAGTAGGTGGGGTACAACTAGTAGTACCCACAGCTGTCCATCAATGATTGAAACTTAAATTGACTTTAGTTGAGCAGCAAATAGATAGCAACACTACTCTACTACTTTACTAGTACCAATCATCACTACTCAATAGTAGCAGTACCTACTTAGTAGTAGTAGTACTAGGAGTCAAACTAGTATCTTATCAAATATTGGGACTAATGTTCTGGGCTGTAGGTTCTGTGTTGGAGGACACTTGCAACTCATACACTACCTGACAAGATCACATAGGAGGTATCAAACAATGCCAAACAATAGGAAAACAATCTGCAAATCATTGGCACTAATCTACTTGCAACAACAATCAATCATGAGATGCCTAGCAACATTGTCCTGCCCTGAAAAATCCTAATGTGTCTGCTTTGCCACAAGAGCACATAAATTCATACCTGCTTCAGTGTAGTAGTGCTGATGATCATTGTTGGCAGGAATGCTCCCAGTGGACATAGGGGCTCTATTGTATTTTGGGCCACTGCCTGGTGTGTTTCCATTGGGAAATGGCATACACTAATGGTATTCTTTGTCAAGTGTGGTCAATCGCTTATCTCCCCCACAATTGACTCGCTATGGTGCCCCTAACCAAAAACTCCTGCACCTGTGCTTTCATCTTAATCATGGCCTCACTAAAATCTCTAGCTCAGCTTCAACATGTGCTGGGTTGTTGTATTGCTTGTCTTGTTGGGAGGCCCATCCACCTCCTCTGGTCAATATGCCATCACAATCCACCCCTACATTCTCTCTTGACCACTCTACCCCTACTGTTTCAACCAGTTCCACATCTCTTCTGTCTCCATACTCATAGCTGCATTGGCCAGCCTTGTAGGCTTCCAGGGTGACGGTTGACACTAGCTGTGCTACTCATGTTGATAGTAATGTACTCCTTGCACTTCTCTATTGTCCACAATGTGTATTAGTGTTCATCAATAGAACATTTAGTCAAATTTTGCACTTGGACTACAGAATTGTATATATTCCCAAATAGTATTTGACATTATCCATTGAACAATCAACCCTGTTGGCCCAAATCACTGAGTGTTGATGAGTAGTAGGTAAAATACATTGTACCTAGTGAGAGTTGGACAACTTGCACTAGCCAGTCAGTTGTGGCTGGGCACTCAAAGAACAAGGGGTCCAGGTTATGATCTGAAGGCCACTCTGACGTATAGTGTCTTGGATGGTACCAAGCTCCTCCTCCACAGCATCAAGCTGCTTTCCCACACATACCACCTGGAAGCAATATAACCATCCCAGAACATCACATTCTTCAGCCTTAGACAATGTGAGAAGGTATTCTGTGTGTTTGACCTTACTCTGAGCATGAGCAGCCTTTAGCTGAATCACAGCCTCTTCCTGGCAAGTAGGTGCCTTGGGATTTTCATTAGAGTGTATTGTACCACATCTCAAGAAAAGAATCTTACCTGGAACACAAATATGGACGTCAAAATGTTCTCCTCAGTCTCGTCCTCAGGCAGAGTGACATGCCTGTTGTTGCTGGTCACAGTGGGAGAAGGAGAGATATCTTTGCCAGGAGAGACATCTTTGTTAGAGTGGGTGGTCACCAACAAGTCACACTGCAAGTCTGCTTCACTGTTGGAATCCAACCTCTTTGGGGACGTCTCTGCAGTTTGAAGCAGTTGAGATAAATATGTTCATTTGGATGGTGTGAATGAGGATTGAGCCTTTTTCACTTTAATAAACTCAGCTCATAAAGCTTGCATCTGAGGTCAACAAACAGAATGAAAGCCTGGAGTGGATGGAACAGGTCTGTGCATAGGCACATTGTTGAGAGACTGTGACTGGCTGTGCTTTTGTTTTGAAATCATGGAGTTCTGGGGGTGTGACAATTGGTTGAGTGGTAAACAAATCAAACTCAGGTATGATTCCAAACACTTACTATAACTATAACTTTGCATGCAATGTCACCTTGCTCAAAAATTTGCTGCCCCAAATGCAGCAAGTTCTTTGACAACCAAATCCAGGTGCAAAGGCATCTCAATCAACCATGATCTAAATGCAACCAACCAAATGTTCAGTTTGTGGACCCTCAGGATCTACTTTGGCACTTTGAGCACTACAAAGTTGATGTCCCCCAAGTACCCTTCCCTCATAGAGCTTTCCAAACTGATGAATCAGATTCTAGCTCAGTGGCCAGTGAAGATACAGCCATGGACTCTGGTTCTGGAGTGGATGACACTGATGATAGTTTTACTACCAACTATTTCAAAGGAGCAGCAAAGATCGCTGATAATAATGGCCAAACATTCATAAAAGCTTTCAATGAAGACTAATTTGCATGTATCTGAGATTCTGAAAACCTTTACTATCTGTTTGCTGACTGAGTGGAATGGGACATGGCCGAATTCCTTCTTACTTCCTGTCTAAGCATGGCTGATATTGATTGCTTTCTTACTTTAACCCTAGTGAGTCACACATGCCCAGCTGAATAGTCCTATAACTGATGACAAACATGATGAGGTCAAGGGACTCAGTCTCTTGTTTCAGACTGCCACAAGGCTGCACAATCTCACAGAAATCCTACCCAAAATGCCTCCATGGAAATGTTGTGTCATCAACATTGCCCCACATAAAGCCAAAGACTGTGTCAGACTTTTTTACCAGGACACCATCAAGTGTCTCAAGGTACTCCTGAGCAATCCATTATTCAAAAACTCCCTCAACTTCAGCCCTTACTGTGTGTTTACTAATGCTCAGTGCTTGGTCCAGGTATATAGTGAATGGATGTCTGGTGACCACGCATGGGAGTTGCAGGTAACTTTGTCATTACACCAGGTAGTATCAATTCTCACATTGATTGATAGGACCAACTTCCTCCCAGCACATGCTTATTAAGAGTAATCCTCTCATCAGTCAAAACAAACATAACGAATCAGTCTGGCAGTAAAGTTGCACACCTACTCCTCATGTTATTGGCAAATATCCATTCATCAGTACGAAGCAAAGCTTCTTTGCATACATTTCTCCCTATTGTGTTTCTCCCCATTCCCAAGTTTATTCATCATGACAAGCATATGAAGGGGGTTCTCTCCAACTGTCTATATCACCAACGTTTGGACATTATTGTGGAGCTGTTGAAGATCACCGCCCAGATTGGGGTGATGCTGGCCAATCCCTATGGAAATAGCTGATACTGCATTACTCCATTGGCTGCTTGCATTGTCAACACCCCTGAAGTGTGTTTAACAGCTGGTGTTTGAGGGAAGACTGCCCCGGTGACTCTTGTGGACTATACCCAATTTGACAACAATTTTTGCCACCCTAAACAGTTGAAAGCGATCACCCTCACACAAATCCAGTCTATCAACATTGATCTGAATGACTTGGCTGCTTTCTTCAGTGCTTATGTGGTGTACCACCTCAATGGCATCCACTTGCTGTATTGGTGAGACTGGCTACTCTCTGAGATATCCAGATGTCTTCCTCCAGAAATCCTGTATATTTTCCATCGTTTTTGGTACAATCATGATGCTGCTTGGTGCATTGTGGTTGTTGGCACTGATGAAATTGACTTTCATTTCTCAATTCTTCAACCAATCACAGGGCATCATCACTTCAGTTCTGGCATCACAACATTGAAACAAGTGACTGGGAAGATCCAACATGATCTACAGCAATACATGATTGCTGTAATTGCAGGTGTGGCACCAATAGCCATGATCCAAGCTGTCCATGTGTTGCTCAAGTTCTGCTATCTCACACAAGCACCTGTCATTGATGATGAAGGTTGTTGAGACATCACAGCTGCACTCATAGAGTTCCATTTACACAAGCAAAGTATAATTGATGCTGGTGCTCACTGTGAGGAGAAGGGGAATGTCTTGGAGCATTGGCAGATCCCTAAACTTGAGATGATGCAGAATGTCATACCAAGCATCCCCTTAATTGGCCCTCCAATTCACTGGACTGCAGATGTAACAGAACATACACACATTGACCTTGTCAAGATTCCTGCAACTGCCACAAATAACAACAATTATGAATCTCAAATTTGTTGTTTTCTTGATCGCCTGGAGAAATGCAGTGTGTTCTCTCTTGCACTGTGCTTGAGAGAAGGTCAGTCAGGGCTCTCGCAGGAGGACCACTCACATCCATCCACAGCTTGCACACCTGAAGACCATGATTACTCTGAAGACAAGACTGTCCTCTTTGATTCTGACAACAAACTCTGTAGGGGTGAAGATGATTATCCAGATTCTACCATAGATTTTTTCAAGATGTCTAGCTACCCCCATGATAACTCTGGTGTTTTCCCCTGCAGAGTATTTACCAATGGGCCCATTGCATTTCACTTCAACTATGACCTGGTGATTCAGAGCATTACCATTGATGATGTTGCCAAACAATATTCACTCCCAGACCTTCAAGCTGCTCTTGTGCATTACATATACCGCAGGGATGATGGCTGACCCATCCAAATCAGCAGACAGAGACCCTTCCAAAGTCATGAATGTTTACCATTTGAGAGGTTGCAAGTCTGGAACAAAGTTCGCTTGCAGCAAAAGACATATTATGATCATGCCACACCTCTCCCACCACAGACACTGAATGTGCATTCACCTATGGCAAATTGGCTGAAAGGCTGCTATGACGCTGCATTTGCCAATATTGACAAGGAAAAACAATGGCCTTGGAGTGGACTTGAAGGTCCATTTTTTCATTATTGAGTTCCTCCTTTAATCTATCTTGTCAGGCTATATGGTGTGCAAGATCCACCTCATCTTCTGACCTATACCCTCATGAGGTCAACCCCCCTCATGGTGGAGTAATAAGTTCCTTGTGTATGCCACATAGTTCAACATACAAGGGAAGGATTTGGTCACTAGAATGCACAACCTAAAGCAAGTGGTGTGATCCAACGGTATCACTATGGGGGACGTTTTCCCAGCTGACCAACTTCAAGCACTAGCCCCCATTGTCCCAAAGTTCAGTCTTGCAGCTGATGTGTGGTTTACACCCCAAACATCAACACCCTACTCTATATACTTCTATCTTAACCACTTTTTTGAGAAGGATCTGTACTTTGCTATCCATTGATAATTCCCACACACATCCTCCTATTGTTATACTTGTGGAAACTGTCACAACTGTGTGACTTCCTTTCAAGCCAAGAATGTTAATATCACTTGATCAAATGTCTCTTTCATGCTACTACTGCCAAGTCAGCCCAGGGTTGTCTGAGCTGCTTAACCTGAACACTTTATGCACTTCCTCTAATGGAACTGTTGAACATCACCACAGAGCTGGTTCTCATGAGTCTCAAGTTGGCAGTGTAGTAATCAGTCCCTTAACTAAGTCGCTTCTCACTTCCCCACAAAGCCTGGGTCTGCCACCAACAGAGAAGTGCCACACTGGCTGCACTACTCCCTGATGGGCTACAGTACACTCTAAACTCCCAGAAAACAATGGCAACATTGAACTTCACACCACCAACCAAGACAACTCAGATGCTGGTAGTGGCAATAATGACTCAGAGCTTGACATAGGCATGGCTATTTGAATGTGCACGATAACCCTGCTAATAACACATGTAACTATTCCACCCATGTGCAGAAGGATCATTGGAATAATAGAAAAGATGAATACCCTATCAATAAATCAGGTGCTTGTTACTGCCCAAGTCAAATATCCTTGATTTGACTGTGAATTAAAAGATGTTTTGGGGTATCAGCACTTGTGAACACACATACATCGCATGTACATTAGACAAGCCTGGGAAGGACAGCTCATACAAGGTGAGATAATCTTTATTTGGACTCTTCAGTTGCTATCATTCTTGCTGACGTCTATTTTTGTGAAGGCTCACATATTTCCTGAAGACTGATGAATTAATCATAGCTATGCCTCATGACATCCACGAGGCACTGTTCAACAAGCTCCAAGCAGAATTGTGAAATGTCATTCGCCTCATTTCTTTGACCTTCAACAACGGAAGAAATGAGGTCATGATTCAACTATACACTAATGCATGAGTTGATGGGAAGTTAATCTTGGCTTATCTGGATGTCCACATTCAGATGTGCTCCATGTCCAATCATCTCTATTTATCTCATCCTCGACCCTACCTTTTCATTGAACACATGTTCTCACAAACTGCTGCCAACATTGAATGAAAGCTTATGACATATATCAAGAGCTTCCTGAAGACTATCACAGTGGTGAAGATAGTCATCAATGAGAAGCCACCAGCCTACCATTCCCCCAGTAATGATTCCACACTTGTAAAACAGTTGGCTCACAAGTATGTTATGCCTTGGGACAAGTGGAAACCTATTTGAAATGCCTCAAATGAGCTTGGGCCCATTATCACTCATAGGATCACGTGGATCAATATTTTGGAGATCAAGGTTCATATATGGGTCCATACTGGATGGGATTCCATTGACACTTCATCAGCTAGAACCACTAACATGTAAGAGTATGCAGTCAGTGTATGTCCGAGTTCATTCTTCTAGTATGCAATACTGATATACAGCAGAAACTCTATCCCACTCAAGACATGGTAGATGTCAACACCAAGCTTGATTTTGCCTTCAGGCACATCAGAGATGTTGGAATATGCTATGCCAACAAAGTTCACATGTGGGAATCCATGGATCGTGACCTGATGGAAGGTGATTTGGTCCTGGAGGAAGAAGGGTCAGATTCAGACTCATTTAAAGATGGCAAGGATGACAATGGTATGGACTTCAATGTAAACTGGGCCTCAGATTCGGAAGAAGAGACTGGTTGTGATGATGACAATGTTGGCTATCATCATGGTAAGTCTGAATTGTTGGCTGATTCAAAGACATGAAATGCTAACTTTATTACAAGAGCTACAAGGGGTAGTGGATGCCCAAGCTTGGTTGCCTCCAAATCCACTAGTCAATTGGAGTGTAGTCTGGTGCTGCAACATCACCCTTGCCACCTGGAACACTGCATACAGGCACTATTATGATTGGCACACATCTTTATGCAAGTGCACTGTTGCAGACGCACTCAGAACAAATGGTTTGAAGCGTTGCCATGCTTAAGGTAGCTCTTATCTACTGTTTTCATCTGAACGTTCTTTGCACTGTTTCAGTTACATGTACAGTATCTACCTATGTATGTACTTTGTCCTGTGAAATTGATGATTGATTAGATTACATCATGTCACAATCACAGCATCACAACTCATACACTTCAAGTGTCTTTCAATTGATCTGAGCATTCCTTCAAGACTGACATTCATGGATGATCACTCTGATTTCTTCCTTGCCCATGTTGCTGTGCCAATGTTCAACCCTCCCTCGAAGCTGATATTCACAGTTGGTCACTGGGTTTTGTCCTTTTCATGGTTTGCTACTTTGTTCTCAAAAACAGACTCAATTTGTTGATACCCAGGTTGATCACAGAGTGTTTCAACTTATACACCTTGCCATTTGAGCAACCAGTAGTATAGTGAGTCCTCTTGGTTTTGTGTTCTCATCGTATGTGGGGATTCGGGGCTCACCATGACTTATACATAGATCATGTGATACAATGTTTACTTAGATTCACTTCTGTTATAATTGAATTTTTCTCCTTGTATTTCTCAATGTTTGGCTTCATCTAGGTAGCCCAATTACTTAAGGTGCATTTGCAGACCTTAGTTGATCAACTTGTTCATGAAGCACAAGGCAACAACAGATGCCCAGCATGTTCAAACCCCACAATGAACTACCTGGGCAGGTGCTGGTCAAGGTGGTGCCACAAGACAACTGCAAAGAGCTGGTGATGCCATTACTCAAACCACACAGAAGCAGCCTCAACATGTTGTCCCTCTGAGCAAGTCTGTCAACAAGATAGCTCCTGTGCTGACAAAGAAACACACTAAGACCAAGGTTGCTTTTGAGAGTAGTTGGTTTGAAAGAACAGTGAGTCCATTCATGCTCACCTCTTTGACCTATGACAAGGTTGTAGGTTCAGTCACCCATCGTTGATTGACCTGCCTTTCATGCTAACAAAGGTTTCTCACAATTTGGTTTCAAGTCTGCCAGGGCTCGGCAAGCTTCTGACCAACTGCAGTTGTCTTCATTGATAGAGTAAGCAATGGTTCTTGGTTTCACACCCTGTGCTAATGTAAACTTACAATAACAGAATACTGAAGAGAGGGTATCATTATATGGACAAGTTGCCTCCTAATGGCTACGACCCTGAGCCTACTTTGGGGTGGGATGCTAGGATTGGTTTGTTTGTTATTTTCTCTTGAATTTGTTCTCAGTGAATCAAATAGGTGTTACAGGGGATGATCTGCCTTCAGAAGTTGATATGGAGGAACAGGCAGCTGGCTATGACAACCACAAAGATTACGACCAACCTTCTGATGATGACCCTTTTATTGAATGTCCACCCCAGGAACAGAACCCAGACAAACACTTTGGTGCTGAACAAGAAGCTGACAATGATTCATACCAAGGCCAGTCCAATGAGGCTCAAGGGTCACAGCATGGGTCTGATGGCAATGAATCCAATGGTGAGGGGGAGTTGGACAATAATGATAACACTGTTCCGTGGATGGGTTTAGAATAAGGTACCTCAAAAATTTGTGGCACAATCATTACTTATTATGCCTTAGGTTCTGATTCAGACAACAACTCTGTATCTGGAGACTCACTTTCATGGTGCCAGCAGCTATGGAAGCATGGCCCCGCATCTCCCCAAGAACATTCTGACTGAACACTATCTGATTCATGCTCTTGCTTGGGCTATCACCAAAGGCCAGAAGATAGTGTGAGAGTATGCAAACATGATCAGGGCAATCAACACGGTACATGATGTGCTCATGTTCACCACTCTATCTCAGAGCAAGAAGACTTGCATGAAGTTGATGTCCTCCACTACCATCATGAGCACAACAGGGCACCTTGCCCTCCTTCCCAGGAAGTCCTACGAACTGCGCATGACTACCACCACACAAGATACCTGAAACAACCCTAAAGCCCACTAGGGACTTGTCACTAGGTTGCACTAGAAAGCGTCAACTTATGGGAAATCTGACTCTAGGGGAACTACCCAGGAGAACCAGACTGGGGATGCCAGTCGGCCTCTGGGGGTTTACATACTACTGTCCTTGTATGTACATGTTTGTATCGTATCTAATGATCTGTACCATATAAGTCCAACCCTGTACCCTAGGAGGCTGTGGCATAGCCCTTGCCTCATGTATCAGGTGGGGATGTAATGTCTGCCATCAGGCTGTACAAATGGGCACAGGCCTGTGGTTAAAGGGTCTGTGCTTCCATCAAATGGAAGAGAAGAAGCAGAAATGAAAAGAAGTCTGGAAGAAAGGAGTCCGTGGAGATAGAAGGGTCCTCATGTACTTATCTCAGGTTCCAGACCCTTGGAACGTTCTGCTAGGACAATGGCCAGCACTAACTGCGCAGCATGGCTGTGACTCCGTTGATGGACTAGCACTTACGGTCTAGCCTGGCTACAGTCCAGTCCTTGCATTAGAATGTCTCAAGGACCTTCCACTGGTCTAAGAACCTTAGGTAGGTTCACTTGGAGAAAGAAAGGTGAAAAATATAATATTATTACAATACCATGTCTCAGGTAGTTGCAAACATGATGCTGGGTCAGACATAGTGTTTAAAAGTCCAGTCCAGTCCGGTTTTTGACCTTCCTAATAAGGCAACCGGACCAGGACCGGTCCTAGAGGTCTAAATAAGGCAACTGGACTGCTAAAAACCAAAAAAAAACCAGTTGCAACTAGTCTTTTAGGCAACTGGTTGCAACTGCTAAAAGACTGGTCACAACTGGTTTTACAGGTGAATCCTGTCCCACACAAGTGTAAATAGTCTTTATTTAGTGTCTATACATCATGTTCTATCATTAAATATATTAATTTGCAATGATAACTCATAGAAATCACTTAAAAACCCTTCAAAAACACTCAAAAAATGGTAAAAGTAGTCAAAAAATCACAGAAAATTAGGGAAACATTGCCTGATTAGGTAGTGTGGCTGTACACCGGTTGCAACTGGTTGCAACTGGTTGGCAACTGCAGTCTTTTGTTTGAGAAATCAGGCAACTCACAACTGCAGTCTAGTTGCTGACCAGTCCGGTCCAGTCCAGTTGCCAGTCTTTGACCAGTCCTGCAACTGGACTTTAAAACACTAGTCAGACAGTGATACATGGCTCAATCCTTGGGAAAAAAAGGCCGAGAAGCACAGCTTCTGGCCCTCAATGTGAAAGATACTCATTAATGAAGCAAAGCTTGAATGGCATGTATATTTGTCTGTTGCTGATGCCTTTCCAAGTCCTAACAATGCCAAGGACAGTGTAGTGAGCAACATCCTTCAACAAATCTTCCAGCAGTTTAAGCAGAAGGGTCAACAACTTGAAGCTGGCTATTTCCCCCATTACCATGGCAAGCTCCTCATCTTGATATGTCATATTGTACCTTTTTACTCTGCTAATTGAAACCTAGGTTTTCAATGATGTGTCAACATTTTGCTCGGAAGTAAAGAAGCACTATGTTACCCTCATCCCATTGCTTTATAGTCTTGTCTCACCAGCCAATCTAAGGGAAACTGAGTTGGCAGGATGGATCAAGACCTGGGCGACTGAATTGATACAAGGTGTGAAATTTCTTTGGGGGCCACGGAATGCAAAGGTTCCTCAGTTCTATTAGTTCATATTTTTTTAACATTTCACTGACAAGTTTCAGGGCATTTAGCACAATTTTGCACATAATGCACTTTACAGTGTATGCACTGAGGTATACTATGGAAAAGTCAGAAGTTATTGGGCAATGTGAGTGAATTCAAGTCGATGATCCCTCCTGCTTTGCTTGCCCTTGCCACCACTGGTGTTTGTTTCCAATATTCTTCATTTGACCCATTCATTACTGACCATGCAACAGATCAAGGTTGTGCTTCATTCTCTTTCTGTCAATGGCAACATACAAGATCTTGGCAGTCTTTGTGGGAGTTTGGAATCTCAGGAGTATGAACAGTTTTATCAGATGGTTGGGCAGGTCCTTGATGATAGGAAGAGTGGCCCAATATTATTGTATCAGTTGAGTAAATGGGCAAAGAAGGCCAGGCATGTGTTTACTCTTTTGGGTCCTCCTGTATTTATTTTCTTCTAGGTGTGGGCTCAAGAAGTCTGTAGCTCAGAGGGGGGATGATAATGAGTATGCACTTGCACCTATGTGAACTTTTCTGATAGAGGTCATGTCTTGACCTGTATCAATGTGTATATGGATTTGTACAGGTCTGTATGGGTCTGTACAGGGTCTGTGCAGGTCTGTATGAGGTCTGTACAAATCTAATGTGTACAGACCTGTACATAGAGGGACTTGGCTGTGAGTATGTGAGTCTGTACAAACCTGTACAGACCTGTACAGATGGGGTGTGTTTTGCTGATGTTGAGCATTGGGGCATCGTTGGTGACAACTATGGTGGTGGGAACAGCGGGGAATGGTGCTGACTGGGGCAGCAATGAGGCAGGTGGGATAAAGGGTGTATTGAGCACATGTTGCAACCTGTTGACATTGCCAAGGGGTGTCCTAGACAAGCTAGGACATTGTAGACCTTGAGGATGTTGCCAGTGACAACAACAATGGCAGGATGTTGGGTGTCGGTGCTGACAGGGATGATGACGATGGGAGGGGAGGGGATGACAGGCGTGGGAAGGAATTTGGAGGGAGCTGCTGCAATACCTTTCTAGCTGAGGATCTACTGTATAGGGTGCACAGACCATGCTTAGTCAGGCTACATGCAGCCAGACAAGTCTCTGGAAAAAGTCAAGGATAACTAGGGTATTTGGGACATTAGTTATTGCTGGACTGCCCAAGAGCAGAAAAACAAGCCTAACTATCAATAGTGCTACATTATTGTGTCACACCTACTTAGGCTTGTTTTTTTGCTCTTGGGCGGTCCAGCAATAACTAATGTCCCAAATACCCTAGTTATCCTTGACCATTTCCAAAGGCCTGTCTGGCTACACATGGCCTGACTAAGCATGGTCTGTGCACCCTAAATGGCAGATTCTTGGCCTGAAAGGTATTGTGGCAGCTCCCTCTGCAATCCTTCCCATGCCCGTCATCTCCTCCCTTCTTGCTGTTGTCATCTTTGTCAGCACCAACACCCGCTATTCCTGCCCTCATGGTCGTTATGAGCGACATCCTCAATGTCTACTATGCCCTAGCATGTCTGGAATGTCCTTTGCAATGCCAAGGCTCCACTTAATGCACACCTTATCACCTCCACCTCACTGCCTCCCCTGTTGGTGCCAGCGCCAGCCATTCCTGCCACCATAGTTATCGCTGGTGATGTCCTCAACATCTGCTATGCTCTAGCACTTCCAGAACACCTGCAGTGTGCACTCAATGCACTCCTTATCACACCTGCCTCATTGTTGTCCCTGTCAGCATCAGTGCCTGCTGTTCCCGCCACCATAGTCATCACTCACAACGCCCTCAACATTTACTATCCCTAGCATATCTGGAACATCCATTGGCAATGCCAGAGGTGCACTCAATGCACTCCTTATCACACCCACCTCATTGTTATCCCTGTCAGTGCCAGTGTCCACTGTTCTCACTATCTAGTTATTGCTGGTAACGTTTCCAACATCTCCATGACTTAGTATGCCCAGAACACCCTTGGCTGTACCAATGGGCTGTAACATGCACTCAACATACTTCTCACACACATTCCTTTCATCATTGTCCCTACTAGTGCTAGCACCTCCCACCTCAAGGTCCATAATGTGCACTCAATGCACTCCCCATACCTACCTCATTGTTGTCTCTGTTAGCACAACCACCATTCCTACCATCGCAGTTGTTGCTGATGATATCCTCAGGATTCACCATGATGTAGCCTGGCTAGCATGGCCCTTCATAGTACTGGTGGATTGCAAACAGTTCTCAACATTGTTGCTAGGTATGTTATTGCCTTTTCATGTCCCCAACACTCATATCTTTTGTCGCCAGTAGTTTATGCCTTGTTATCCCTAATAACACTGTCAATAGCTACTTGTTACTATCATGGTCTAGTGTACCTACTGCCACCCTTGGTAGCACTAGTGAGCTATGAACACTGCCCCAAAGTATTTTTTGATCATATTTGCCTGCAGTATGTCCTACTAGGTTTATTTTTGTATTCAAGTAGTGATCTTATTGTTTAACATAGTCTTATTCGAGATGACAAATAGCACATCTAGTAGAGTCCCATAGTGGAGGGATTGAAAGCCTCTATTTCCATCTCTAGATCTTCAAGCAGATCGATGATACCCTGTTCTGACCCACCCTGTCCTGTAATAGCACCATTTTGTGACTTGCCATAGCTGTCACCACTTCTGCTATCCACACCATTCATGTCACTGTCAGCCAGCTCATCTTGGTCAGATTCAGCACTTCCAATGTTCCCTCCACTACTGCTGGCACTGCTGTTGCCTGCCATATCTGGGTTTTCCATATCTGTGTCAGTCTTGCTTCCTTGTGTCCCTGTTTCCCCATTAGGTGCAGCCCCTGATGAATTCTGCAAGCTGGTGTCTCCATCTTGCCTGCTTGACTTCTCAGGTGTGGAAGATTGTGTAGGAGTTGGGGTACAGTTCTCAGATTCCCTACTCTCATTGTCAGTGTCTTCATCTACTGTTGCAGCACTCTTTTGCTTTTTTTGGCTTCAACTATCACTGGTCATGCAAGTGTACTTTTTGCCTTTGTCAGAATGACAACAATGTGTCAGTTCTTCAATATCTCTGTTCTCAAGTTGCATGTTTCACTCCTGGCAACATTTTTCAAATTCATTGTCTGTCAGTGTTACCCATTTTGTAGCCTTCATTTCCCATTTCCACAGGAACATTTCAAGTTTCACTATCGAACTGCAAGTGGTACTTAGGTTTCCAAATGCAATGGAGTCTGGCCAGCCTTGAATATTAACATGGTACCATGCGACAACATTGTGGAAGTATTGAGACCAGTGCATCCATGCCTTTAGATCTCCAGTGATCTTGCCTAGGTGAAGAATTATATATAATGACTGTCCTATTATTGACACCACTCACATAGTTTGTCCATCATAAGTTGCTAGATCTGGTTACATACTTTAATGGTGCAGCTGGCATGGTTCTGGGCTGAGCCTGTGAAAAGAGTCAACATAATCTCATTGACATCAGGACATTGTATATCTTTGATACCCTGTACTGCATATGCCTCCATTTTGCCAATGAGAGTTGCAGTGTCATGTCCCATCACCAAAGCCATAAAATCTGTGACACCTTTGATAGAGTATGCCACACCTTGTAACAGAAGATCTGCTGTGCTGCAGGTTGCAAACAGTAGTGTCTCTATGCCAGTACAATTTTTAAGGTTATTGAGCTAAAAGCACTATGAGCTTGAATATTTTAACCCAAGTAGAGGTGTTACACCTCATTCTCAACTGCCTTCAAAGTGTGGGTAACATCATTTATTTTTGATTGCACTGAAATGTGTGTTCCAACGGTCTTCATGACACAGAAATCAGCAAACTCTTCAACAATCTTCTTTTTAGCATCATCTGTGAGCATGTGATACTCAGCAAGATGTTCCTTGACCATATCAGGCAAAGTGGCCCTGCCCCCAGTTGCTACAGCAATGTGGGGTAAGTCCACTATAGTAAAAGAGAATGAAAGGAAATGCTACCTTGCTTGGTGTCTGCAGACAACTCACAGCATTCACAACCCTTGCTCTAACAGAATGCATTCTATGCATTCAGCTTGTTTCGTCTAGAGGAGAACTTCATATGACCAAAACAAAGGTTGTTCTGGACATGCCAGATACTCTTGTGATGTGTGGCTGTAATCCCCTGGATGTGCTTGTTCACAGACTGGATTGTGGCACTCAAGTTGCTCTGATATTCTTTGGTAGCCTGGCACTGATTGGCATGGAGTTCTGCATGAGCATTTTCATTCAAGGTGACTTTGGTGCATACATGTAGTTGGGGCTGGATGTAGCGAGAGCCCTGTTTTCCAAGTAAATAGACCTGTGAGGGCATATAGCAGAAATCTGGGACAGGGAGTCACACAGTCCATCATGTGGGCACAAGGCTATTTAAGCATGGCAGAAAGGACAAGTATATTATTCACTTGGAGTGACAGACAATTAGTCTGAAGTGATGTCAGGATTTAGCGAAAAAAAACAACTAGAATGTAAATTGCAAACAACAGAGCCACAAGACTGATTGCTTAGAGCACAATACCAAGTATCTGAGTTCCAATGCAGAACATGGTGGATTTCTGCAACATATGGTAAACCATCAGATCCCATGGCTGATCAAGGAATCACTTACAGGAGCAACAGGAGCGATTGTGGTGGCACTGAGATCTGTGGCAAGTGCCTTAGCCAAATGGGACACCTGCTTATAAGTCAGGTTCCAAGGCACAACCCTCAGAACAGCCTCCCAACAGCTGCTGTGAACCATCTGAATGAAAACCTGCAAGCGAGGGAGCAGTTTGTCACCAAGATTGAAGTGATCAATCACAGCATCCATGCTTGGGCCTAAACTCATCAAGGGCAGCCCACGTATTGCTGCCACATCAGGAATGACAAGAGGGAGCGGGCCTAATAAATTTTTTTCAGCTGGAAAGACAAACTGGTCCATGAGATGACACTTGCAGATAGAATGGTTGATGGGGGTCCCAGACTCACAGTGAGTTGCAGGCATGCTGAGCTCATGTGTATTATTCAAGCTGCAAGCATGCAAAGTAGCTGCCTCTTGGATTGCAGCAGAGGATGAGAAAAGCTGTGCAGCACCAGATTGAGCATTTGGAGCAAGACTGTTGCATTACATATGCAAACATGCAAGGTTGCTGTTGAGAGGGAGATAGTCAGGACCAGTGAGTGAGACATGTGCCACAGATGCTATGAAAAATCAGTGGAATAATGGAGTGATGCCAACACAAACTTATGGCATGGGTCTGGCAGCTCAACAGACTCAATCTGGCACCATTGAGCAAAGTGGTGGAGGTGGGGGATGACAAAATCTTGACAGAACACATGGACCAACAATGCAGTGTTGCCATTCATCCATTGGTTTCCAGATAGCTCGTGAGGAGTGATGTACAGATTGGTAGTTATGAGGTCAGGCATCAGAGGAATCTTGAACCCTGGGCACCTAATGAAAAGCAATAAGCCACCATCCAAATGGTCCTGCATCATAATCTAGTGGGATAATAACTATAAGTTAGACAATAGAGAATTTTCAGTTGACTTACAGCATCAAAAACATCCCTAAGTGATGCCTCGACCAACCCAGACTTGTCCACAGATAGCTGTTCACCATCTTCATTGTCCATATTGAATGAAACATACGCTGGGTGGAGGCTGCCTTTCATCTTAGTAAGGTGATGTGTCCCATCCTTGTGTGTGCAGAATCTAAGGATCACACGGATTGCTGCCTTGCACTCGTGCCATTTGTTGTCTTTTGCGAAGGACAAGGCATACATAGCCTTATTGTTTGTAGTCATATATCTGTTCTGTATATCCATTGGTTTGATCTTGTTGTCTGCAGGATGGTTGTGTTTTGAGGACATGGCGATAAGAATCAAAAGCAGGACATACTCGGCACTTAAGTAGTTTGTGTCCTTGACTAAGCCACCTGCTATGGTTCTCTAGAGATAATAAGTTCTCACTCACCCACTATCATACATGCATGTCACCTTTGTGTCCTTGGGAAATGAGTGACATAAGAATGATATCTATAGGGTATAAGAAAAGATGTTTGCTGTTGATGGACTACATGGAGCACAAATGGCCCAGGACACATTGGGCAGACTCAAGGCTGTGTGGGATACTTGTGTATAATAGGCTTCAATTAGTGTTTCAAAGTCCAGTTGCAGGACTGGTCAAAGACTGGCAACTGGACTGGACTGGACTGGTCAGCAACTGGACTGCAGTTGTGAGTTGCCTGATTTCTTGGACAAAAGACTACAGTTTCCAACCAGTTGCAACCGGTTGCAACTGGTGTACAGCCACACTACCTAATCAGGCAATGTTTCCCTAATTTTCTGTGATTTTTTGACTACTTTTACCATTTTTTGAGTGTTTTTAGAGGGTTTTTAAGTGATTTCTATGTGTTATCATTGCAAATTAATATATTTAATGACAGAACATGATGTATAGACACTAAATGAAGACTATTTACACTTGTGCAGGACAGGATTCACCTGTAAAACCAGTTGCAACCAGTTGCCCAAAAGACCAGTTGCCACTGGTTTTTTTTGGTTTTTAGCAGTCCAGTTGCCTTATTTGGAAGGTCAAAAACCAGACTGGACTGGACTTTAAAACACTAGCTTCAATGATTGAGCTGCGCAAGTATTTGATGAGATCTCACTCAATTCTAATAGCCTTGATATTCAATGTAGTGGTTCCACAAGTTGTCCATAAGTTCATGTTCCATTCCAACACTGTGGCAATATTTGCCATAGTGATTTCCAAACATATATTTGTGCGCAATGTAACATCCAGACTGTTAATTCCCAATCAATTTTGTCATGAATGTATGGGTACAGTTACAACCAGATCAATTAGTACAATATTAAATGTATGTTCATATGCCAACTCTCAGACTGCTCAACACAATAGTTCATACAGATAGAACTACAGCAAAGTTGACCTTTGTATCCAACAACACCTAGACTGTTCAATACAATTGCTTCACAAGTACAGTGTCAATTCCAATCAATTTTGTCATGAATGTATAGGTAGTTACAACCAAGTCAGTTTACAATATTGTCAATAAAGTCTACCATCGATTGGACACTCATCACATCTTCATCACTATCCACAAGTTTGTCGTCTCCTGGTTCATCAATAAAAAGCTTATAAAGCTCCTCAAAAGTAATCAAGTCTAGAACAATGTTATTAGCTCAAAAAGGCCCGATAAAAAGGTTGCTCACCTGTTTTGCACATGGCACCATCTTGAGGACTAGATGGTGGCACAGACTGTGGTGCTGATACCCCACAATCAACAAGCCCTGCAGTCTCATCAAGATCATTTGTGGCCTCATCAGTATTGTTTGCAGCCTCATCAGCATTATCTGAGTACAATTTGACATGTAATCCAATATCACCTTGTTTGATGAACCCATAGTGGCTCTCAATAGAATCTAAATGGTGGATATGAAGAGTTTTCACAGCCACATGTGATTGGTGATGGCACAGTAATTCAGATGCAAGCTTTGGATGGGACTGATATAGATCAACAATAGTCTGGGAAGTTTCCTTTTCTTCATTGTGTATAGATGTTCATAAATGTCAAATCTCAATGTTGAGCCTTGTAATCTCTTCTTTTGCCTGACACAGTTTGAAATACTTAGTTGTAGCTTCCCGAATGGCCAGCCTAGCCCAACTGCACTCACGAACATCATCTCCACAATTGCAGAGTAAGTCAAACTCAGTGAGCGATGTGTACTTCACTATATCCTTCCAAGAAACTGTAGAGCAGGGAGGTACAAGCTTGGAAGCTTGAAGATTGTATTGGGTGATTGCTTTGCAGATAGCTTCAGATCAGCACTGCAGACCTTTACTAATCTGTTGACAGAGTTTGTAACCTGAAACACTGTTAGCATAACTGTCAAATAAGAACAGACACTTACCCATATCAGACATATTGAGCTTACCAAGCTCAAAAAGGCACATCACAACTAGGCATTCTAATTCACCCAGTGTCTTGTGATATTTTCTCAGCATTGCTTGTTCCTTGAATCAGTTACATATATTCTTCACCACCAACTGCCCACAGCTTCTCAAGACCTAGCTGTCCTTGGACAAGGGCAGCAAATGATTCTGCATGTTGTAACTTGTTATAGGCAAGCTCCAGATGAATATGGGCCTGGTTCATGAGTTGCCTGAATGTCGGAGAGTCACTGTCTTGTACACCAGTCATTTGGCCATTAACCCACTCCTGTGTGGTAAGCAATTCTGTTCTGTGTATCAAAATGTGATGGTGTTTGTGCCAATAACATGATACATACCTCCTTGCCTGAAGTTCATCAAGTACCTGCACATACTGTGTTTTCGCAATATCCAACAGTGGCAGTTGCTTGAGGGACACGAGGTATGCCCATTCTTCAGCAATGAAATGGGGAAAGTCAGCATCAGTGACACCAAGTTGTTCCTTGAGTACCTTGAGTTCACTGGTTAGTCTGTGCACTGATGCCATTGCTTTGTGATAGTGATTACAAATGAATCGTGCTGCCACATGAAGAAAAAAGTCAGTGAGAATGGATTCAAAGTGATTTATTGTATACTGAGAAGCTTGTATTTGTCTTCATTCCAAAATGCAAAGTGCTCTTCTACAGATTGGTGGTGATGAAACCCTGTGGCATGGCAAGTACTTCATGCCAACTCATTGGACATTAAGAATACATGCTCACACCCTTCACCCTCAGTATTCCCAATGCCTTCAATGTACATGGGATGCCAATCCAGCTGGCAAAGACGGTTGTGGGCATGGCCATGAAACGCACCAACCATAAATCGAAGGCCAAGAGCTTGAATCTTTGGCCTGATACTGCTGGCACTTGCTGTCTTCAAGAAAGCACAGCCAATGTCATATGTGCAGGTGCCCTTTGGTCCGTAAACAGATAGTAGCCGGTTGACAATTGTGAGTGGGTATTTTGCCTTGGAAGGCTGTCAGTAACAGATACATATTATATTGAAATATGAAGCATACAACTCGCTGCTCTTGATCATGTCACAAACAAGTAGTACAAATTGATGCCAGCATGTCGTGAGGAAAATTCCCGACTCCTTGAAGACGCTAAATTGCTTCTTGTGCACATCTGCACAGGAATTGCGCCAATGATTAGCACAGTTGAATTCCGTCTGAACTTTGGTAGTTTCATCCTCCCAATCATTGTCGTGGCCCTGGGTCCTAGATCCTTCCAGAACCTGCAACTAAACAACTCAATCAGCTTACAATACACACAAATTGACTTATGTGAACCTGAGTGGCTTTAACTTGATATTGAAATTCATTGACCTCAGCAGGAGTTAACCAATACATCAATCATGCCGTATGACAGTCTTCTTGCAGCCACCTTCTATAGACTGCTGTGTCCCATTGCTTGAGGCTGTTGTTTCCATCAATAGAGACAAGTCAATTGAACGCAAGCTCAGGCTCATCTTCCAAGCAATAGAAGCAAGCTGGGCATTCATTCCAAAGGTGCCACTCCTGACCATCATGCTTCATGGATTTTTGAAGGAGTTGGTCAACACGATGTATCATGTCTAGATACAAGTCAAACACTTGAGAGAGCTGTTGAAATAGATAAGGTGATACAGGACCTGTACAGAAATTAGGGTTGACAAACATGGAACCACTTAGTTGGACACCTATCTGATGGAGATAACACAGAACCTTGCATAATGCCTAGATGGTGAAACATGGGCATGTGCAATGAATCTGATGAAAGACGGCAAGGCTGTGGATGGAAAAGGCAACATTAGGACACACTGGCGAGCACCCAAGGTACCCATTTGAGATTAAGTTCTCATTGGGAAATATATGATGTGGGTGAGTGATTAATGTCATCTTGTACCTCACTGACAGGCCAGTTAGACAGCACAACATTGGAACAGACCTGACTTATCAAAGAAGTCAATAAGTTCAATGTCCCTGATGGTACCTGAAGGGCTGTCGACTGCATCTGCCACCACAGCATCAAGGTCCAAAGGCAGAAAACCATTACCCAAGTCCCACAATCAATAGTCAAGGTAAGCATCAACAAGACAGGGCATTTGGACTTCCCACTGGCCAGTTTGGAGGTCAATATGATTACAACAATTGCAAGAATCCACTAGTCATCTGAGGTTACTTTATGAATGAGCCTACCACACCTACACAAAGAGACTCACCAACTTGGAAATCCTAGAAAGTGGTCATCGTCACTGTTGTTGCTTTCACAATCTGAGTCTAGAGAATTGTATTGCACAGGTCCATCATAAGGAACATCCATCCCTTGATCCTCAAGCATACAATCAACAAGATCTTGATCCTCAAGAGTCATGGCTTGAATGAAAAGCTTCAGCATGAAAATGGAAGTAAATAATCATATTACCTTGTACTTCCAAAGAGTGCTGCTCAGCAGCCTTCTTGAGATGTTCAGCCTGTCTCCTAAGGTGCAACATTGTTGTTAGTCAGGTACCCCTCTTAAACTTGTGAAGTGAAACAGCTTTTGAGAGCCCCTTAATTCTTTTGACAGGCATTGTGGCAATGTGTCATACACAAGGTAGGAAAGATGTGCTGTCGGGAGAGGGCAGTAGAAATGTGAAGAGTGGTGAAGTCAAAAGAGATGGTGAGGAGAGAAACAGCATGGGAAGGAAAGCAGAACAAGCAAGCAACAACATTAAGGGCATGTTAGAGGTCATATGCACAGCTATAAGCAGTGCTGAGTATGCTAGACTATGGCAGCAATGAAAAGCCCTTGAGGAAGTCATCAGAGACTAAAGGAATGGACCAAAACAAAATACAAGGTGAGGACATCAACGGAAACACAATGACAGCAATGACAAACCTAGCAATGATGATGAGAGAACATTGCAGCCCATTGGCACCACCATGAGCAGTGTGGATGCCATCAGGAAAGTGAGAACAGTGGTGACATGCCTAGCAATGGGGTCAAGCACACATTGTAGCCCATTGGTACAGCCAAGGATGTTCTGGGTGTACTAAGTCATAGAGATGTCAGAAACATCGCCAGCGACAACTAGGTAGCAAGCATAGTAGACACCAGCACTGACAGGGACAACAATGACACAAGCATGATAAGGAGTACGTTGAGCACACCTCTGGCATTGCCAATGGATGTTCCAGATGTGCTAGGAATAGTAAACATTGAGGGCATTGTGAGCAATGACTACAGCAGCAGGAATGGCAGGCACTGGCACTGACAGGGACAACTAGTGTTTAAAAGTCCAGTTAAGTTTGGTTTTTTGACCTGAAACTTCATAACCATGACCTAACTGGTCATGGGAAGTTCCAAATGGGGTCATAACCGAACCTTAACTGTCCAAAACCGGTTATTCCTGTGGGAATCCTGCTTTGTCATGGTGGCATGGAATATTCTATAGATCAATAGCTATCTACTGACCCCCTAATCGAAAGATCCGACTCAGAAATGATTGAGATATGATTAATTTAAAATGACATGTCAGTTCATGAGACCTAAAAATGTACCAAGAGTAAATGTAGGGCTATAAAATCAGAGAAAATACTAGAAAATCCCAAAGAAATAGGGGAGATAGGGGAGGTGGCTATGCACCTCCTGTAACCAGTTACAGACCGGTTATGACCGGTTTTTTGCAGTTACAGATTTTTCCAGATCAGCCATAACCTTAACCATAACTGATCATCAGTTACAATCAGTTATGGTTCAGTTAGGTTACAGTTATAGTAAGGTTATGCAACTGGACTTTTGAACACTAGGGACAACAATGAGGCAGGCATGATAAGGAGTGCATTGAGTGCACACTGCAGATGTTCTGGAAGTGCTAGAGCATAGCAGATGTTGAGAATGTTGCTAGTGACAACTATGGTGGTGGGAATGGCTGGTGCTGGCACTGACAGGGGAGACAGTGAGGCAGAGGTGATAAGGCATTGAGTGGAGCCTTGGTGTTGTGAAGGATGTTCCAGATATGCTAGGGTATAGTAGACATTGAAGACATTGCCCATGATGACTGCAAGGGCAGGAACAGTGGGTGTTGGCACCAATGAAGACAATGACAGTGAGAGGGGAGGAGATGACAGGCATGGGAAGGATTGTGGAGGGAGCTGCCACAATACCTTCCTAGCCGAGAATCTACTGTTGGAGCAGAGCAGCTCAAAGGGCCATGATGCGCCATGACCAGGCAAAGGGTGGCAAAGGGCACAGTGGGAGATGCCAAAGGAGTAGTAGTGCAGAGGTGTAGAGTAGCGAGGGCATTCTCTCCCATCTTGTAGAAGGCCAAGGCCACAAAGGTGGTTTCCATCCTGGCTGGCACATCTGGTGACAAGAGTGTGATTCACACTCAACAAGCAAGCCCTAGCAGTCTATCTTCTCCTTCAGACTTATCACCAGTAACACTTCCCTCAGCACTTGAAGAAGAACCCCCACATTGCACTGCCAGACAGACAGCTTCATCTCCCCTCTCTAAGTATAGATGCCAGTTGAGCAATAGTACCACTATCTTACCAATGGCATGACTATGCCCAGCAATATTCACTCCAGACTTCACTGAAGACAATACCAGCACCCAACCTCGTGCATGACTGACTCCAGAACCACCTACCCAAACTCAGCCAAACACCCTTGACACACAACTGTACCTCTACTGAGCCATCCTCCCACACCAAATGACCATCACACCAGGCCCCATCCCCATTCCCATCCCCACAGCCTGACATCTCAACCCATACTCTATGATGACCAGAAACCCATCCACCACTGATCTCTTCTATGGCAATGAAGACGACCCAGCAGCGTGGTTCGCAAAGTTCCAATGGATGCTTCCCCTCACATGGAGTGAAGCACACAAGGTAGTACATTTCCAGAACCACCTCTCCCTAGGAGGATACGCAGAGGAGTGGTTCCAGGACCTCAACCAGACGCAGCAGAATACACTATCCTAAATCAAAATAGCCTTTAATGCACAATGGCCTCCACCTGAGCACCATTGGTTCTCATGTGCAGAACAAGTGGAATGTATTAAAGAGATTGTACTAGCAGAGGAGGACATAGGAAACTGGATGAAACTGGACAATAGACGCAAGGCCGATTATGGCCAAAACTTGTGGGCAATGGAAGGGCAAAAGCAGCCATTACCATGGGAGTGTTAAGAATGATGATTACGTCATCATTATTCAGCATTGATTAGATGCTAGATCATGCTTATCTTCTATCTTATCTTTCTAGTAAGCATGATTACATATGATCCTATCTTAACAGATTATTATGTTTTCTATATGACACTGCTCATGTTTTGCTATTGATTGTTACTAATAGTACGATAAGAGAGATTACTGCCATTGGCTGTTATTGTTCTATGTATTTAGAACAACCATACAGATACAAACACAATGTACTGTATATAAGGAGGAGCTCCCACCTAGTCGCTCCTCTAACAGAATATCCATCTCTGTTCTCTTGTACTTGGTGTTCACACTAAGCACTACCCTATCCTTGATTACTACCTCAAGTCTTCTACTAAGTGAGTATTCCCACTTAGCTCATTTCCTCTTACCATTCGGAGCATTCCACTCCAAAAGGGAGATGCAGCTGGGTTCCTAATCAACTCAGTCATAGAGCGCATCCCAAATATCCTCCAAGACCACCTACAATGTCAGTACAACACATGGGATGAGTTCAAACATGATGTGCACAGCATACCACTCCACAAGATCAAATGGGAGAAAGAGAAGTTAGTACTGGAATGGGCGAGAGACAGAGAACTAGCCAACATGTGCATACAACACACCCTCACGACATCCACATTCCAATCAGCCATGCACCAGTTAGCCCAACTTTAAATAGCACCACCACACACCCAATACAACCCACATCCAGTTAGACGACCAGTTCAAAATGCTATGCAACTTGCCAGAAACATCCAGCGCATACCTCCAACACCACTATCAGCAGGTGGATGGCAGGTGTCAAATACAGGTCCCCCACTCATGCATGAACTGGTCCATGAACAAGTGGCGATGCCTCCGCAACAATCAAATATGGAAGACAGCAAAAGACAGCACCAGGAGGATGTAACAGTGTGGCACACTGCATATAGGCAAGACTCTAACCCATCCATATCCCGTCCATATTCCATCACCTCTAGCACAGCTAGTGTTTAAAAGTCCAGTTAGGTTCAGTTTTTTGACCTGAAACTTCATAACCATAACCTAACCGGTTATGGGAAGTTCCAAATGGGGTCATAACCGAACCTTAACCATCCAAAACCGGTTATAAATGATTATGACCAGTTACATGACCAGTTACGACCAGTTTTTGAAAAACTGGTTAGTCCTATGGGAATCCTACTTTGTCATGGTGGCACAGAATATTCTATAGATCAATAGCTATCTATTGACCCCCTAATAGAAAGATCCGACTCAGAAATGATTGAGATATGATTGATTTAAAATGACATGTCAGTTTATGAGACCTAAAAATGTACCAAGAGTAAATGTAGGGCTATAAAATCAGAGAAAATACTAGAAAATCCCAAAAACATAGGGGAGATAGGGGAGGTGGCTATGCACTTCCTGTAACCAGTTACAGACTGGTTATAACCAGTTTTTTGCAGTTACAGATTTTTCCAGATCAGCCATAACCTTAACTGTAACTGATCATAACCTTAACTGACTGCAACTGATCATCAGTTACAATCAGTTATGGTTCAGTTAGGTTACAGTTATGGGAAGGTTATGCAACTGGACTTTTGAACACTAAGGCCACAAAGGTGGTTTCCATCCTGGCTGGCACATTGTATAGGGTATATAGATCATACTTAGTCAGGCCATGCATAGCCAGACAGGCCTTTGGAAATGGTCAAGGATAACTAGGGTATTTGGGACATTAGTTATTGCTGGACTGCCCAAGAGCAAAAAAACAAGCCTAACTAGCAATGGTGCTATGTTATTGTGTCACATCTAATTAGGCTTCCCAATTGGGAAGGATAGGTGGGCTTGCTATTGGCAGGGCACACTACTTGTGAGGAGCCAAACTTCATCTCATCCATCACTATCGTTCTCACATGGTCAACTCACACAGCTCACTTTTTCTAGTGCTGCGTACAACACCTACCCCATCAGGTTCCAACTCTCCAACATTCACAAGGAGCCACCCTGGGTTGTGTGACCATTCTGCTTATTGTGCCTCACAAGAATCCTCACTAGGTATGAGAGTGATTGATTCAGGAAACACAAGATGATGATATCAGCAGAGCTCCAGCAGACAATCATGCAGATGGTGCATGTTGAAATTACTAGTGTATTAACATTAGTAAGAAGTACTAATCATTTGTTTATAACACTAATGATTAGTGTTAACCTAATAGTGTCTGTCATGTTAATAGGTCATTAGGATAACTATCCTAATGATGTCCATCATGCTAATACATTAGCATAATATCCTAATGACATTAATCTAATAATGTCTGTCATGTTATTAGCAAATCATCCTAATCACTATTCCTAATGTACCACATATGGAATAAGTGACACATGTTGATCATTAATGATCCACATTGACATGACACTTTGATCCTAGTGTCAATCCTAATTGATCCTATGATCCTAAACATTCCTATTGACAATCTGAACAATAGGAAGTATTATCTATTGTTCTATTGACATATCCATTGTTCTAATACTAGAACAATGGAGTCTACATTAGGAGAACAATAGATAGATAGATCGTTCTACAACAATTCATAAATCAAACTCAGTTATCTCAGACTGAATTATGAATATATATATGATACTTTTATACATGAAACAGTAGACACAGAATACATATGAGTCAGATTACTTGTATCAGACTACTTCTATCAATTAGAAGTCGCTTTATCTGTTCCTATTCAATCTAGACTCTTATACCTGAAGAGAAGCCTCTGCTAAGTACAGTAAGTCTCAACTATACATACTCCCTTCATTATACTGTACACCCCAGTGGAACAAGCTTCAGTTTTATTAGTGGGTGGTGGCATTGTTGTTGCAAAAAGAGGCAGGTGGTGGTGTGTGATGGTCACACAAGTAAGATAGCCATGTGACGAGTGACTGGAAAAAAAAATTCTAAGTCCCTAAGGACTAGGAAATGCTACCTAAGCATTTCCTAGTCATTAGGGACTTCAAATGTCGCTCAGTGTGTTCCTGGACCCTTTGTAGGGCCCATGATGTACCTGTGACAGCTATGTTGCCATGATAGCATGATATGTGTGACATGTAGTCACTATGAGTCACTGTTGTGCCTGTGACAGGGTGACAGTGTATAACTATGGTGCTGTAATAATACTGTACTCATGTCAATATGCTGTAATATTTTGTCAGCCTGTCCCTTTTTTGGGTTTTGCTGATGTAATGAGAGTTTGGATGAATGTGTAGAACTGGATTTTTGGAGACATTTTCACTCTGAACGGGTGGAGTGGGTGTGTATTGTCAGAGTTCCATCTTAAAAGGTGAGAACATCAGATTTCCTCCTCCTGCCACATCATTGCCAACACTAGTGAACAACTGTCCAGGTGTTCACCTATCAACCTTATAGCTCTCACTCACACCATGGAGAATGAAGATCTCAGAAAGAGATTCAAATGATTCAGAATTCTCATTATTGGCTGGGCAAATGCAGGCAAAACCACTATTCTCAAGAAAATCTGTGACTCTACCAAAGACCCCAAGATCTACAATGGCAAGGGGAACAAGGTTTGATTCTTTCTGGTTTCAATCTCACCAAGTACCAATTGCTTGTGATAAGGTTGATGGTACACAAATCCAGGAATCTAGAGACATGAGTGCAAGCTGTCACCATTGATCCCATTTCAGCTAAATATATCTTAAGTGTGGACTACACAACATTGAAAACGAGATGGTGTTCCAGAGTAACCCAGGGTTTATTTTTCATGACTCATGGGGATTCAAGGCTGGCAGCATCAAGGAATTTGAGCAGATGAAGGCCTTTGTTACCGAACACACAAAAACCACATTTCTCAAGAAACAGATATGGTAAAAAGACCTAACTGTGCTCAGTGAATGGATGATAACATCTTGGTGAATAGGTATTGCATCCCAATGGACCAGTACCACTGTGCTGTGTTGAGTGCAGAGGAAAAGTTTTTCAATGAGTGTGACACAGGAAATGGTAAAGTGGTATCACTATTAGCTCACATCCTGACCATTGTTAAATTACAGTGCCTGGTGTTGTTGTGTTCACAAAGTGTGATGCACTATGGGCTGCAGGTTTTGGGAAACTCAAAGTGGATGAAAGGAAACTGTCTGTGAATGAGCAATTCATGAGAGTCAGGGAGTATGCAAAGGAGATGGTGAGAGATGGCACTGCATGGGAAAGGTTGAGAACAAGGGAGTATCCTCCAAAGGATCATGTGGAATTGGAAAGTAAGTACGATATTGTCTGCTGGGATTTGATTTATTCACTTCTATATAGATATGCATCAATCTGAAAATGAATGCCAGGTTCTCTTAGAGAAAACTACAGAGGCATTGAATGAAGAAGGCTTGCAAAAGTTACTGGTGACTATCCAGCATTCCAATATGCTGCTTTGTGTGAGGTATTTTGTAGAAAAGTGAGTGAAGGCAATTGCATGGATAGCCTGATAGATATTAGTGATCAAAATATGATTCTTTGACAGAGCACTACTGCCATTCATTGCTTATAAACAGAAGGCTCTTTCACAATTTAGTGGGAAAGAGAGGGATAAACTATTTTCTGCAGCAATATCATGGTTTCCACATACTCAGGTTAGTAGTTCTTTGATTATTGTATAATAAATACTACTTTTGAATTGAATTACAATGACTATAGGTGGGTGGAGTGGTCATTATTGAGAAGTCAAAACAATGTTAATCTCTGCCTGTCTGTTCCACCTAGTGTTTAAAAGTCCAGTTGCAGACTGATCAAAAGACCAGCAACTGGACTGGTCAGCAACTGGACTACAGTTGTGAGTTGCCTGATTTCTCAGACAAAAGACTGCAGTTGCCAACCAGTTGCAACCAGTGTACAGCAACACTACCTAATCAGGCAATGTTCCCCTAATTTTCTGTGATTTTTTGACTACTTTTACTATTTTTTGAGTGTTTTTGGAGGGTTTTTAAGTGATTTCTATGTGTTATCATTGCAAATTAATATATTTAATGACAGAACATGATGTATAGACACTAAAGAAAGACTATTTATGCTTGTGTGGGACAGGATTCACCTGTAAAACCAGTTGCAACCAGTCTTTTAGCAGTTGCAACCAGTTGCCCGAAAAACCAGTTGCAACCGGTTTTTTTCGGTTTTTAGCGGTCCAGTTGCCTTATTTGGACCTCTAGGACCGGTCCTGGACCGGTTGCCTTATTAGGAAGGTCAAAAACCGGACCGGACCGGACTTTTAAACACTATATGCCAGGGCATGGTCAAGTGCATCCTCAACTAGGTTGAAGTCTCCCAGTAGGATGTTGGGGCAGATGTTGTGGGTTTGTAGGCCGTCTTGTATGTTTTGCCAGAAGGTGCTATGCTAGTGTAGTGCATTTGGTGCATAGACATTAAGGATGGTGAGATGCTGTTCATTGTGCCACTCAATGTTGAGTGTGAGGGCATGACCCAGGGTGATCTCTGTTGTGGAGGAGGAGCATAGGCTGACAAGCTCTTTATTGATGATGAAAGCGACTCCCACTGAGGAGCTGGGATCATTAGGCGAGTGGGAGTTGAAGATTGCGAGTCGCTGCTCAAAGAGTGCATCAATTTTCTGTATGTGTTCATTAGTTAAGTGGGTTTCTTGCAGGTAGAGGATGTTGATTTTGTATGTGTGGAGTGTGTAATGGAGGCCACTTGGAGATGTGGCCAGGGCTACAGTCTGGGGAGGCTTGTCCCTTCATGTTTAAGGTGGTGATGAGGATGTTCGTGTGTGATCTAGGTTTGTTTGGAGGATTGAGGTCCAGCAGCACTGGGGGGTGAGGGGGGGCTGGACCCAGTTGGGGGCCAGGTGCAGGTTGTGCATTGTTGTGTTGTTGGGGCAGTATGGGGTTCCCACCAGTGAATGGGTTGTGTTACAATGCAGTGGGTTGGGTGTTTGTGGCTGGTGAGCCATGGTGGGGTAAGAGGTTATGGTGAGGTGCAGGACCAGCCAATTGGCTGTGTCCTGCAGGAGCAGGCCCACCTACCATCACCCATCTGCCATCATTGAGGAGGACCCCAGTGGTCTGTGGGTCAATCTCTTCAGCATCAGGAAGGCATGAACCAAGACCAGGAAGTATTAAACCAGAGGGGGGCCATACAGCAGAAGAGAGAGACATTGTGGGGGTTGGTTCTACTCGCACCCACCACTCAACTGCTAAGTAGGGGAGGAGGACATGTCCTGGTTTCTTGCAGGGGATTTATGCCAGGGTTCAGAGGGGGCATGATGGACTGATGGTTCCTCTTAGAGGCTGGCTTTGTCAGGATGACACAGAAGTCCTTGGCCTAAATAGGCTGCTGCTTTGGGTGGGGGGGTGATGCTTTCCTGTCCCGCGTATGGTCAGTAAATGTGGGCATGCCCTGGAAGGTGAAGCCCTAGTTGTCCTCTGCAACCTGGGCAGGGGGTTCATGTGGTTGAGGTCCATCGTTCTCCATCGAATGCCATTTTGGCCACTGGTCCATTTGGTTTGGTGGTTTTCATGGTTAAGAGCAAAGGCAGTATTTCTTCAGTTGGTATACATAGTGTAGACTACTAAGTACTGGAGGTATGGGTGCATAAAGTTCTAGCAGTATTGTTTGATTTCTCAGGGTGAGGCATAGTAGGGACACAAGTAATGCTCATTTTTATTCCTTCAGTTGTGCCACGTGTAGGAGTATGGAGTTCTGGCAATATATACACTGCATACATCTGGGTGGTGTCAGTTAGTGGAGTTTGACGATGGGGTTTTGTGAGTGCAGGTCAGGGTGTACAAGGCTTTAGGTGGTGTTTGATGCTTTAATGCCCCAGATGTGGGGATGGTGGTGGTAGCTAGTGTTCTTTCAATTGTTTTCAAGACAATTCATGCATTGTGGGGGGCAATTCACTTTTTTGAGCATATGTGCTTGCCTTGCCCAGCCTTGTGAGCATGGGAAAAACCATCCATGGTGATGGTACAGGTTCAAGGAGCCCCCCTTTTTCTGTTTTTTGAATGTCAGGGGTATATAAAATGACATATAGCCTGTACACTCAGGGCAAGTATCTACATACATTCTATGGATGTTAATCTATTTGATATCACTCTCCTGACTTCCCTTGTGAAGAATTGAAGACAGGAGATGTAGTTTAAACGTACCAAAAGTGTGAGAAACTAATCTGAAACACAGGAGAATTTTCAAAACATATCAAAAACACATCATTATGCCTTCCACAACATATATCAGAGTATTTTAAGTAGTAGAACAGGTAGAGTAGATATGTAAGAGGTTGTGAACACATGTGTACAGTGACTTGTTGACTCTAGTTGTCAAAAATGCGAAAATGTAATAATGGTTGCATGTAGTACCATGATCTGTCCAAGGGTTTTGTATGACTTTTACTCAAGTATTTTGCATTTTTAACAACCAGAGTTAGCAAATCATTGTACACATGTGTTCACAACCTCTTACATATCTACTCTACCTGTTCTACTACTTAAAATACTCTGATATGTGTTATGGAAGGCACAATGATGTGTTTTTGATATGTTTTGAAAATTCTCCTGTGTTTCAGATTAGTTTCTCACACTTTTGGTATGTTCAAACTACATCTCCTGTCTTCAATTCTTCACAAGGGAAGTCAGGAGAGTGATACCAAATAGATTAACATCCATAGAATGTATGTAAATACTTGCCCTGAGTGTACAGGCTATATGTCATTTTATATACCCCTGACATTCAAAAAACAGAAAAAGCGTAGTAGAAGGATATAGAGGGTCATACAGAGGGGGAAAGGTGATAGGATATGATATCAGTATTGTTTTAAATACCTCCATAGCTTCATTAACCAGCAGAGCCAGTGGTGCAGCCCCCTAAAGCCAAAAAGGGGGTAGGAGGCAAATATGACATATCTCCTTCAGTTCTTATCCTGGTGGGTTGTGCTTCTGATATGTTTTAGATATACTTAAAGGGTATATGGGGATGCACTATCCAGCCCCATAACTCAAATGTATCAAAAAACCGAATATGTTTTTCATTTTTATCATATGGTCTCATGGCAGCCTCTTAGAACATCTCAGGAGCTATGTAAACACTTGAGATAGTGTATTATGGGTATGTGCATCATATATGTATACTAGGACCATGAAGGAGGCAAGGGGAAAGCAAGGGGACAAGGGGAAAACATGTAATCAAGGAGATCTCCAAATAAGAAGTATGAGAGGAGTAGTGGCCTGTTTTGGTGATTAGTTCCTGATGATCAGATTGCTTCTTTGTGCTTACATAATAATCTTCGCACCAGTCCTGTGCCTAGAGTCAGGGGGGACAGGGGACAAGGGACAGGGGCTAACTGGAGAATCAGTAAGAGAAGTGTTTCCATTCTGAGAAAAGGATCTATAGTATTGGTGATGTATCCCAAGCCTGTAACTAAGAACTACAGTTGAGGATGTATCACTATAAATACTGTAGTTATCATTATATGATATATCAAAATTGCTATATGGCCTGGCCAGACTATATCATCCAATATCCCACCTCATGGCCAACATCACCATCTGACATGGAACTTTTCAGGTGGTTAGAAGAAGCAAGGAGACTTGAAGAAGAGGAGAACAAGGAGAATGTTGCTCCTGTTCAGGTAAAGGTAGAGGAAGAAATAGTAGTACCTCTCATATTAGGTAAATGGGAGAAGACTGAAGAAGATGAAAGAGTGGCTGATGAAAGAAGAGTTAGGAGAAGACTGTTGAGCCAGGAAGTAGAAGCCAGGTGACAGATTACACACAGTCAAGGTAGCCACATTTCCCTTCACAACGTAGCTAGGAAAAGCTACAAATATTAGCTTTCAAATTTAACTTTATCCTTTCCTATCATGACTGATTTCACCACAATTATGAATCCCAAGTTGACTTCTGAAGAAAGAGCAGCTTGCATCATATGATGGATGGAGCAGAGTGAAGCTGCTACCATTCAAATGCAAAGGCTCATTGAGCAACAAAGGAGGGAAATTGACCTCCAACAAGAAACAATTGTTAACCAAAATGATCTTATCAGAGAATTACAAAGAAACCTTGCTGCTGGACTGCAACTGGCAGGACAAGCACAACTGGCTGATTACTAGTTGAAAATTGAAATATTTGCAGACCCCAGAGACTTTGATGGGTCCTTCACAAAATTTGATGAATGGTGGGCCAAGATGAATGGATGGCTTAACATAAATGATTGGGCAATTCTGCCCAACTTATATCAAGCCATTATGGCAGTACTGTCCTGACTCAAGGGACCAAAAGCAGGCCCTTTTGCTCAGACCAGGCTGGCAAGAGGATGAACATATGATTGGGATACCCTGGAAGAAGAATTTGTTTCCTTATTCAAAGGAAACTTGGTGAGAGAACGAGCCTTGCAATGGCTCCAAGAGCTTTATCAAAATGACATGTCTATTGACACTTACCTCATCAGCTTCAAAGCTGATTACATCAAAAGTGGGATTGATCCTTCACACACAATTCACATCTTGGAGACCCATGTGTCTTCAAGAATCATTAATCAATTAATGGTCACCAGAAAACAAGTAGACTCAATGGCACCAAATGCTGTCACAACATTATGCAATAACATCCAAGAAATCAGATTATGACAAGAAAGCCTCAATATGATCCAAGGCAGAACACAGAACAGAAGCAGCTCAAAGAGTCATTTCCAAGGAAGGTCCAAGTCCAGGGACCCTAATGTCATGGACATCAATGCCACAAGGGGAAGAGGACCCCTTGTATGTTTCAATTGCAGAAAGGAATGGCATATGGCAAAGGATTGCCAAAAGCCCAAAATAGAATGCAAACAATGTCACTTCCTTGGAGGTGGACATAAGAAGGGATGTCCCTTGTATGTACAAGGGATATCAAAAGAAGAATACAATTGTGTTCACACATTCTGGGATGATGCTAAAAGCACCAAACAACAATCTACACCAGGAGGAGCCATATTCCTGATAAATCTCGACAGCATGAATTTTGAACAAGCCAGAGTGGCATTCCAAGATTTTGAGGAATGTCAAAATAAGGCAGCTTCTGCTGCACAGAAGGGAAAAGGTCATGCCTGAAGAGTGATTCTGGGTGCTCCAAAAGGCAAGAAAAGGTAAGAAAAACACAAAAACAGGTAATGTTTTCTTTATCTACAAATCAATATTTCATTCTACAAAATGATGACAATTACAACACCACATCATCTTCAATGCCATTGGAGGAGCCTGAGATTCAATCTCAGCTCGCCAGAAATGTTATATCCAGGCTTAATTCCTCTAATACCCCTTTATCTACTAACGAACAAATCCCAGACAAAGGACTCTTTTGCAGATCTGTTAACATATCAAGGGAGATTTCTCTCAAACTCTGCATTTCTCCCTATATCCATAAAAAGAATAAAAAGACAAAAACACATTGGACAAAAGTAGAAGCTCTACTTGATAGTGGAGCTAACACAACTTTCATTGACAAGAAATTCACTGAGCGAATTAAACTTCCTCTGATTCTCTTAGAGAAACCCATATGGGTTTTCAACATCAATGGAACAAAGAATTCTGCTGGAGATATCACCCATGTGGTTGAACTCCTTCTCAAATATCAAGGACATTGAGAATGGATCTTAGCTGAAGTTATAGATCTTGGCAGACAAGATATGATAATTGGATTCTCCTGGCTATGCCGCCATAATCCCAATATCAATTGGAAGACAGGTGAAGTACACCTTATGTGTTGCTTCAAAGAATGTCAGACACTCCAAGAGAAAACAGTTTTTGAATGGCTCATAGAAAAAGAGGAGTTAGATATCCAATATCAAGTCTACAAAACCATCGGATGATTAGAAGATCAAGTCATTTCCGTCAGCCAAGCTGTTGACAAGATATTAAAGAACCTTATGGACGCCAAGAAAACTGCCAAAGAACTTGTTCCCATGGTTTATCATGAATATATTAAAGTGTTTAAAGAGAAGGAATTGGAACGAATGCCCGTACAAAAGCCATGGGATCATGCCATTGACCTAAAAGAGACATTTAAGCCAAAGAAAGGGTGATTGATTCCCCTTTTGGTTGATGAACAAGAAGAAGTCTTGAATTGGCTAGATGACCAATTGACAAAAGGGTATATCTGCCCTTCTAAATCCGAAATGATGTCACCTGTCTTCTTTGTACCAAAGAAGGATGGACAAAAAAGAATGGTATAAGATTACCACTATTTAAATGAACATACGGTGTGAAACAATTATCTGCTACCATTGATTGGTCAGCTTGTGGATAGGCTGAAAGGAGCCAAGATGTTCACTACCCTTGACTTATGATGGGGATACAACAACATTCGAATCAAGGAAGGGGACGAATGGAAAGCCACCTTTGTTACCCATAAAGGAATTTTCAAACCCATTGTTATGTTCTTTGGGTTGTGTAACTCCCCAGCCACATTTCAAACCATGATGAATGATTTATTCTCTGACATGGAAGATGTTGTCATCATCTACATCAATGACATTATGATCTTTATGAAATCAGATGATCCAAAAGAACACACCAAGATCATCACTAAGGTCCTGAAACATTTACAGGATAATGATTTATTTGTGAAACCAGAAAAGTGCCACTTCCACGTCAAAGAAGTCAAACATCTTGGGATGGTGGTTAGTTCCAAAGGAATCAAGATGGACCAAAAAAAAGGTCTCTGCCATTCTTGACTGGCCTGCACCCACAAATGTAAAAGGGGTTCACAGTTTCCTTGGACTTGCCAACTTCTATTGAAGGTTCATAAAAGATTATACACAAGTGGCTAGACCACTTAATGACCTTCTCAAGAAAGATACAACTTTTGAGTGGAAAGAAGCACAACAAGAAGCGTTTGATATGCTTAAACAGAAATTTGTGACAGTGCCAATTCTGGCATACCCCGACATAGATAGCAAATTCCACTTAGAAACCAATGCTTCAAATTATGCCACTGGAGCAGTGCTCTCTATTTTGAAAGAAGACAAATGGCATTCCATTGCATTCATGTCTCACAGTATGAATCTACAAGAATGCAATTATCCCATAGCAGATAAGGAAATGCTGAGCATTATCTGAGTGTTGGAACTCTGGAGACATTACCTTGAAGGAGCATGGGAAGAATTCAAGATCTGGAATGATCATGCAAATTTGCAATACTTTATGAAAGCTCAAGATCTGAATCATCGCCAAGTGTGATGGTCTCAATATTTAATGTGTTTCAATTACACATTCATCTACAAGCCAGGTCCCACAAATACCAAAGCTGATGCACTTTCTAGAAGAGATGATCATGACCAAGGCAAAGATGATAATAAAGGGATAATTATGATTTCCCCAGAGCAGATATGAACCACATCAGCAGTTGCAATCCAAGATGATGGGGACAGAATTTGCCAAGAACTATTTAAGAAGTTGTGTCTGCTTAAGGAAAGCAATGTAATCAAGCTATGTAAAGAAAAGAAGATTTGTACAGAGCAAGAAGGTCTCCTTTATGATGATAAGGGGAAACTCTTTATTCCTGATACCCAAGACCTGGATCTCCATATGGAAATCCTTAAATTATGTCACAACTCACCCATAGCCGGTCACCCCAGTTATGAGAAGACAATTGATCTTGTCACCCAAAGTTAGTCTTGCCATGACTTAGCTATTGCTGAGCTGACTCTGACTTCCCCCAGCTTGCTCCCCAGCTCAGCTGTACTAGCCAAGTTGTGTAATTCCCCTTAGCTTGGCACAGCTAGCTGACCAACTTGAGCCAACCAAGAGCTGATCGATGACTCCAACATGCGGCAACTTGTGTGGGACACAGAATCTCATAATAACATAGTAGGGTACAATATGGTTGTATGTACAAGCATCCAGAAAAATCTATCAATGTGTCCAAACAACTAAATATTTATTATTACACCTATTATAGTGGCAGTGAGGACAACAAGTTGGTAATGAAAGGAAGCTGTACTGTGATTGTGGGACTTGTCACTTGGGGAAGAGGTGTGTTGCTTCTTGGAGATATCACAGAAGGAGTGTAGTGATGTTTGCAAGGAGCAGGAACCAGAGGAAGTATGCTCCCGTGGTGAGTACTATGAAGGTCATGTTCAATAGATCAAGTATGGCTGACAGAACAGGTGTTCAGAACTTGAAGAAGGGAGTGTATATAATCATAGTCAGGCATATCTGAAAAGGAGAGCATACAGGTGTACAGGAGTAGTTTGGATAGTTCTGGAAACCCGAATTGATTACAAAGCTGTTCAACAGCTGTCATTCGTTTGCACTCAAGCACAGCTGAGACTTTGAGTTTCCCATCGTGTCTTGGTTGCAACCAGAGGAGGGATCCAAGAAGAAGGTAGATCAGGACATAAACAAGGGATTTGAGATTGTCCCAGCAACCCAATTCACCTCCAATGTGGTTGTTGATAGATGCAAAAGCTGGGGTTCCAACGAGTCCTCATTTGGAATGGAAGGGGATGTGTTTGCCCATTGTTGGGTGGCAATATCACTTAGCAAGTCCAAAATCTACAAGAAAGATGATGGGGGGAAGGTCACACTTGTGAGAGTGTTCCCTGGTTGAATGTTGCAATGAATGTAGCTGCATGAATGAATATATTGTAGGAGTGATAGCTGCATTGGAAACTGAGCACCAGTCAAATTATTGTGTGCTTAGATTCAATAAAAACTGACCATCTGAATACCAACAAACTGGACGGTTGCAATGTCAAACCTTCCCCACAGCCCAACAAGATGTTGAAGTGATGGACCCAGAAGATTGAGTACAAGAACATTGAAGTCAGACTCTCTCCTGAACTAATGGATTCATGGGATGCTGACTGGCACATCTTTACCAAGGATGTGCTTAAGTATATGTGCCTCCCTCTCCACAGACGAGAATGACTGGCAGGTGAGACATTCCAATTTCACTGCATAAAATCGGCAGTTGATGATATTCAACATTTTGTAAACAGTTGCTACACAAAGTTTGGGCATTCAATTTCAATGGACAATCAGTCAAGCAAAATAAAGGACAATACTGAATGACCCAGACCCAAGACGATCCTCAACCCTATACCTTCCATCAATTTGGTAGGGAACTTTTTGTGGGTCTTGTGCTCCACTTTTTTTGCCATAGGTTACAAGACTCATTCAGGTGGGCAAATCCAGGCATTGGAGTGAATCACTGTTGTTGGCCAGAAGTGAGGAGAATTGAAAGGTAAGTATTTAACTTCATGCCATTTGGGGTCCAATTTTTTGTCTTTGCACCCCCTCACACCCCGCACTTAGAAGCTCTGTTGCTTCATGTGATACACGTGGTCTCTCAGCTGGTTTTTCCCACCGAGAGACTTCTGCCATTTGCTGCAATGGGCTGCCACTGGTTCTCAGATCACTGTTTCAGCCACATGTCAAAATGCCATATATGTGAGCTACTAATCATATCTTCCCAAGCCCTCACCTGCCCTGATTGGAATGGTGAGAGATCCATTTTTGCCTTGAACAGTGCCATCACCCCCCCTCCTCTGATTCCTCACTCACCCCCTGCTACTGGTAGAAGTCAGTCTGTTATGACCTCTGTAGTTGCCCATGGTGGCTGCTATTCAAATCTCCTTCACAATTGCAGCTGTGAGCTGCAACAGCTCACCCTCCATAACTGTATCTTCAAAGATTCACTCCAGAACCACACCACCAAGATCCACCACCAAGCATGTCTCAACTATTGGTAGCAAAGCAACGGTTGAGCAGGATATTGCACTTTTGACAACTCTGATTGATGATTTAACACTCGAGGGATTGAGTAAGGTTTTACTAATATTGTAGTCTCTCACTCATGCTTGAACATAGGGACATGCAATGGTGCAATAGGAATACTCACTCAGCTGCACAAGGGCTATAGAGAAGGTGAAGAAGTGTTGGTGAGTGATCTGGCCTTACTGCTATGGTGTGTGGCACAGCAGTGCCTTCATACTGAAGGATTCATTTCTTTCTTCCATAGGAACTATCATCAGTTTCACTCAAGCAATTTCAATTCATAGAGCAAACCATTGTTGGGTCACCATGCTTGTTAGGAAAGCCTCAGTATGTTCTTTCTACCTCTCATAACTCCCGGCGGCTATATTAACACTGATCAGTTTATCTTATGTTGCCTGGCTGAAGCTACTTATTGTACAATGCCTGACCAGTATGTACAAATCTCCAATCCAGATGATAGATGAGATTCTGAATCTCTAGGGAATGTTCCTACCCTTCCCAAAATCACTCATTACCACTGGGGTCAATCACAACACACCGCTGCAGGTTGACCCCAATGGCAGCATCACACCAGACACCACCTTGCAATTCATTTCCAAAGACCACCAGGTCACTCCCATTCATCCCATGATCTGTCAGATTGCATTCTCACAGACTTTCAAATTCACATTGCTTCAGGTTAAAGAAATCACCAAAGTTCATCCATCTGTGTGCATGGCAATTATCATTGATATCCAGGAAGATCCCCATTACCAAAGTCTGACATCTGGAAGTGAGGCATGGAAGACACTGTCCCAGACTCTGGTTCCTCTTGACTTTGTTGCTTTCATTGACCATGACTCACCTCCATCTGAATCATGCATCCCTTCCTCTGTGGAGTCTTCATTGACAGACTTGCCAAATTCTTCTGACCCAGGGTGGCTCCCTTAATACAATCCTTCGTATGTGAAGGTCATACATGGTGTTCGATTCAAGAAGTCAATTACCATGTGTGGATCAAGGGTTCTGACTGCTTGAATATTGAGGATGTGGAGGATAATTATGCAAGTTGTGTAAGTATTCATCATGTGGGTTTATTCTATGTCCTAATACAATTTAAGTCCTCCTACAGTGATTCTGGCTGGTCTGAGGTTGAGGCTATACTCATCCAGGGCCTTGCCAAGGTGAAGGAATCAGTGATCTCCTTCTGTGAGATGGTCATTCAAGCCTGAGTGGACCATGGCCTAGCCAATACCAAATCCAATCTCACCACACTACATTCACACATCATAATGTTTCTGGCATTGCTACAATCATTTGATGAAAACATCACACTCAGCGTTCAAACAACAAGTTACACCCAATATCTTGACTGGTTCACTAGGAATTTCAGGGGTGTAAAGCATTCTCTCAATGGTGGTGCAGTAGCAGATGAACCAAAGAAGTTACACCAGATATAAATAATGTTTTGTTGCATTTGTGTTTGTATGTTACCAACCAATTTTGTTGCCTTGTGAGTTATTACTCTTACAAGCCATCTTATATTCACATTTTGCAGTTTCACTTACAGAATGCTATTGGACTGCACAGCCTGTCTCTCGAATTCACATGAGTGCATGTTCGCTGCATCACACAATCTGTGTCTTGAATTCATGCCATTGTAAGACATCAAGAGATCACATGCTTGCTCAAAGGAGGTATAAGGTCAGTAGTAATCTTTGAAGCCAACAGCTGTTGACCTTGAAAATGGTACCACAAACAGCGAGAACTTGGCGTAACCAGTTCCCTAGAACTAATGTCCTCCCAGCCATGCAACAGCTAGAGGGTACTGGGTGTCCTCAGCATTCACCACCTCCAGAACCCACACATGGTACTCAAGAACTGCCCCATCCAACTTGTTCTCATTGTCCATCAATCTGCTTTTGTGAGGGGGTCTCTGACAGCACCAGTTGGTGATCACAAGAGAGATGATTCCATGGTCACCTTGGATGGTCTTCCCTTTCTGCATTCAGACCTGTGAGTCTGGTGCAAGCCATCCAGTATGTGTCTTAATCTACTAGAACAAGACCATAAGCCAGGCCTATGAAGGTGCTGAATGGGCATTCCCCTCCACATCATATGAAGACATCTGATCATTCATCATAAAGGATCAAGGTTGGGAACTTTTCAGATGGGACATTTTTCCACCCTCTTGGGCAAATATTTATTTCATGAGGTCAAAGAAGCCTAACATAGTCTTCAATGAGGACTTGTGGCTGAACAAAGCTGATGGAGGTTGGAACCGAGGTGAACCCACTCACATATATGTATGAACAGAGAGTAGGAATAGATGTTCAAACCTGGAATGACCTCTTTGATAGAGACTGCCAGGCAAGTTTCAAAGAGACTTATCCCAAGATATGGAAGAAGTCTCAAAAGGTCAAGAAGCTTATTATGGACTCTATAGGAACTACCACAAAAGATGATGTCTACTCAGCACTCTCATCCTCATGTAATATCTGAGGAAGAGCTGAGTACCTTTCCAGAGCTAACTGACTCAGAAAGAGAAGAGCTGCTGAGGAAGGCAAATTCAAACACTGAACTTGCAGACGTACTTAGAATCTATGGAAGTGTTTCTGTTCCCTTTTATTGGCCACTAGACTCTTCACATGATTATTTATATTCAAAGAACTACAAAGAACCTTTTGTTATTTTTGCAGGGTTAAATAGTTGGAATGAAACTCCTGCAACCCCTTTCGATACTTGTGGAGACAAACTACTTTTGTTTGTTAAAGACAAAAGAGTTATTACAATATGTAATCAGCATTTTTTTGAACAACTTAACTTCACCATTTTAGAAAAACATGCTTCAGATCCTTTTACATATTCTTCTTCTTCTACACCCAAGTCCAGTGACAATGCCAAAAGGAGAAAAACAGAACATTGGAAGTCATTGAAATCAAAAGATTTCAATAAAAAGGAATGATGTGTCTTCCAGTACTGGAAGAGAAAAAGAGATCAGGGTTCTCTCTTACTGTATCAAGTACCTCTCCTGGATACTGATGACGAGATTGGGTTCTTAACACCACTGGAGATAGAAGGAATGAACGATACATCCCAAAAACTTCCTTTCAATATATATAATTCCATTTTTGATGACCTGTTTACTGAATATGGCTTTGCAGATCTGATTCACTTTCTATAAATGGCTGCCTTAGCTGTTTTGAATGACTTCAAGTTAGACAACACCATCATTGCTCATGTTCCGATTCTCAAAGGTCCATCTAACTACTCTATATGGAGCATGTGTCTTCAATCTGTTCTCCAATCCCTTTCTGTTTGGAATTGGATTGATGGAACCATTACTTGAGTTGGCACCTTTGCCAGAGATCAACCCAAATAGGAAGCCATTGATAAAAAGGTTTGCAGCATTATTGCCAATACCTCTAGTGATGCTTTCATACATCATGTGACATATGATTATACTAATCAAGCTGTTAAAGCCTCCACTGTGAAAGCATTGTGGGAGAAGATGAGAAGTTTGTTCTCATCTGTAGGCTTGGCCAGACAGTTCCATCTGTTCCACCAGGCTAACCAGGTTCACATAAACACAAGAACAGCTAGTGAGGACATTAATTGCCTCACTTCCTTGTTTGACTAGATCTTGAATGCTGGTCTAGATCTTCCTGAATCTTTCAAAGCTATGTTTATTCTTGAGCATTTACCAGCAGAAATGTATACTTTCTGCTCAACAGTGGCTTTGACCACTGAACAGGCCAACTTCACAGTTGATACAATAACGACTAAGATTTTGGCAGAAGTCTCAATGATGTCATTGAGACACAAGCTCAAATCCTGCATTTCAAATGTGGAGACAAACATAGCTTCTACGTCATAGAACCCTAATCAGGTGAGTTCTGCAAACCGAACCAATGTGATTAGAAAAGGACCCCCTTCTTTTAACAAATGGTGCCCCTATAAGACTACTAGTTCTAATCAGAACCATCTCTCTGGAACTAGTGGACCAAAATGTCAAACTAAGTTCCAGAGGAGACCCAATTCCTTCCAAGCCAAGAATGAAGCTAGTTACACTGGGTTTGAGTTCAGGAAGCAGAACAAAGGGAAGGGTAAAGCATCACAGGGAGCTATCCATACAGTAGAAGGAGAACAAGGTTTTGTCCATCAGGTGATTGCTGATGAGGAAGTAACTAATGAACTTTGTGAAGCACAAGAGATGGACTGGACAGAAAGCATCCCAGAATGGCCAACTGCTGCTGGAGATTTTGAAGTTGAAGGAGAAAACTTCAACTCTTGGGAAACCAGAAATCAAAATGATCAAGGTATGGATGAAACTTGTCCTTCCTTTCCTTGTTGCTCTTCCTTCTAACTCCAATATGAAAGAGAGAGCAGAACCTTCTTGGAAACCAATCACTATCAATTGAGACGAACTAATCATATTATGTGATTGAGAACCAATTCTGAAACAAGTAGTTTTGAGACCAACCAAGAAGAGAAGCAAAGGCAAAAAGGTGGTTCTTTCTCTTCAAGGACTTGTTTCTCAAAGAAATCATTTTTTGAACCATAATAGTATGTTTAAACCTTCTCTGATACCTTACACTTCTACAGAAGCATTTCATGCTTCTGCATCCACACATTTTATTTATGGTGCACCCTATACTGATAGATTGGGTAGCCCATGAATCCTGACACAGGAGTGTGTAGTATTGCCATGACTCTGACTCATAGTCAACTCAAGTTGTAGCCAAGTTGGTGACTATGGCTCACTTAGCTGAGTCACCAGCAGCCAGCAATACTGGCTTTTGGCCTCCAGCTCAAGCCACTTCAACTGGCTTTCAGTCACTGACTTGCTCAATTGATATGTAAATACAAAAAATTATGGATGGGCAGAGATTACAACATTGTCAACTCTTCCTCATCCACCTCCTCATCACCAATGACACCAATGATATGGTCCATAAACGAGCCAACATTGTTGCATATGATGTTGGCATTGACAATTGTTGTGAGCAAGTCATCATTGTCAACATCTACACACATCTGGCTTGATGGAGTAATTCATCCCTTCATAAAATTCAGTCTTTCTTTCTTGAGGAAAAACTTGACCATTTGGAGTACTTCAATAAGTAACAGACTGATTTGGTTCTGCTGCTTCATCATGGTTTCACCACCTGATGAGAAGACACACTTGCATGGGACTGCCAATGCTTGTATCAGGAGAAAATCTATTGCAACTTTGTAAAGGGTGGGGTATGTCATATGGGAAACCTTAGAATAGCCAGTTTTATTGCAACTTCAAGAAACCAGAAGGTGCGAAAAGTAAACTTACTGCCCAAAAGGAAAGAGGATCTGTTCCATCTGCAGAACATGGTGTTGTAGTATACAACATGAATTCCTGTTCAACTGTTTGCAATGTGTTTTGGGTTTGTCTTGGATGCAATGATGGCAGGCCATATTGAGCGGCAAGGGTTCTCCCTGGCACACACTGATGCACAGCAGGCAAGGGACCTTGCAGTAGCAGTGTCTGTGGATTGTTAGAAGTTTGTGCTCAATGGTCATCCATCTGTCAATGTCAGGACTTGGCAAGGGATGAATCAAAGAGTGAGAAACATACAAGTCTTAAAATGATTCATTTGACTTCATCAACCTCTGCTTGCATCCAGTTTTCTTGAATCCATGAAAGGCAAATGGTAGGGTCAATCACTGAAACACAAAATGTGAGGTAGGCCCAGATGGAGACACGAGGTACATACACATGGTGATGGTGTATGTGTTCATACTTCCCATATGATCATAGCACTGTCTTGCTGTCACAATGCCAATGTCAATCATAGGTGTACAGCAGGGAATAGACTGTTGTATATGCTTCCACTGGGCTATAAGAGCCTCAAACAAAGGCACAGCATGTGAGAGAAGTGGTAAGCTTTCACTTGACATGATTTGCTGTGCAGAATGGGGAATCTATGCCAAAAAGGAAGCATTAATATCTGGACACTCAGTACATGAATGAACTCACCTCAAGTATGACCTCTAAGTCTTCTAGTATGCACCAGTGGATCCCATCCTTTCTGGTATTGTCAGCTGCTCAAGGCATTCCTTGTTGAAATCTACTTCTGTCCTGGCAGAGTTGGCAGCTCAAAAGTGACAATGGAAGTCCTCTGGATCTGTTGGCTTGGGATTGATCTAGACTGCAAATGGAGCTGCAGGCAGTGCACACTCCTTAAGATTGGTTTTGTGCCTGAAGATGGAGATAGCCCTGCCTTCAGGTTTTTGGACCCCTCTCTAGTTATTTGTGGATGCCACCTCATTCTGACTTTTGTAGATGGCCATACTGATCTACTCTTGTGAGCTGGCCTCTCAGTGGCAAGACAACTTGGCAAAACTGATGATTGGGCAAGATATTATGTAAATATGTAAGTTTGGGGTATTAACACCATATATGCTAATATTGACACAATCAGTTTTGCTGACCAAGATATGTTTGCATGGTACATGACAATTGGTGTAGGTCATGACACAGTGCACCCAGGAAGACATGCATGTGAATTGGTTAATGACCAGTTACCTGATGATGACTAGGAAGAGGTGAGTAATCATAGGAAAAGAAATAATGTCCAGAACTCGTATGACTAAGACAAAAGAGGAAATC